>CM070783.1:86155679-86265679 GCA_036346955.1 Dipus sagitta | reverse complement strand
GAGATTCTTGATCAGCTCTTTATGAAGCTCATTCTACCTTTTTCACTACATCTACTTTACTGAACACACACACACACACACACACACACTTTTCTTCTGGAAAAAATGCATGGAATGCAAATAAATAAATAAAGGCTGGCATTCACTCCCCAAAATGGCAATGGGTGTGAACAGATAATTAACAAGAAAAACTCCTGCTGATTAAAACACACATGAAAAGAAACTCAGTCTCATCAGTCATAGAGGAATAAAGGCATATGACCCTACACCCAGTTCTCACCACACACCTACTAACAGGATCGATCATACCAAATGTTGGCAAGGGTTTCGGGGGAACTCTAACTCTTTCACACTGCTTCTAGAATTAAAAACTCACACAGCCATTTTGATAAACAGTTGGGAGGTGACATCAGCAAGATGGCAGACTAGAAAGCCCAGACCCACCCTTTCTCCCTCCCTCCCTTTTTCCTTCCTTCCCTCCCTTATAAAGATACCAATGGACCAGAGAAGAATCTATGGACTAATTGCCTTTGTAATAAGTGTACAAATCATTCTAAGAGCTTCCTACACCCACACAAGCACAAAGCCAAGCATATCAAAAACCTATAGAACAATGCAGGGTACTTAATGACCAGAGACCTTCCTTCCTGCATAGCCTGGCACCATTGGAGAAGAGTCCCAACTCCAGACCTCAGTCAGGACAAAGGGAAAAGGTAGGGATGAACAATGAGATGTTCGATGTTTGACTTTAGGCCACTGCCTGAGGACCTGGCCTCTATTATACCTAAACGTAAACACAGACAGGAACTGAGAGACCGACAGGTTGAATCAAAGGCAGACACCACCCTCCAAGTCAGAGCGCCAGTCTCAAGGACGGACGCTAGGGGGAGCTCCAGTAGCACAGCTTCCTCAACACCAGAAAGGCTATGGTGCAGCCGACATTCACCAGGGGGCGCTGCTGAGCAAAACCAACACACTCTCCAATTACCTTACCAACTCAGGGACAGGAAACACCCCAGCCAAGGAGTGAGCAGTCTCTAGAACTTCTAGCCCAGCAGATTGGTGAACGACCTGCACCTGACTGAAAAACAGACTTCAGAGACTGGCAGAGATGGCTAAAGCCCCAGCAGAGCACCCAACAGAAGCAGAGTGATGTGGTCCAATCATAGGAACAAACGAAATCTCTAGAAGCCAGCCTTGAAGAAATGGGCATATATGAATTATCACTGAATTCAATATAACTGTCCCGAGGGAGGAATTAAAGGAAAGAACACAGGAATAGCTAGACAAAATCAGAAGAAAAAAAAATGATGCCTGAACAAAACGAGAATATCAACAAAGAAAACCTCTGAAAACTAAACGGACATTCTGGAGTCGAAGACTAGACTAACTCCATCGAAAATCTCACTAGAGGTGACCCATAGAGGACCTGGTCACGTGGAAGAAGACAATCAGAGAACCTGGAGAGAAGTCCCTTGAAGTCATGGAGTCAGAGCAAACAAGAGTCAACAGGGACAATAAAGAGTGTCAACCGGAAGCCGGGCGTGGTGGCGCACGCCTTTAATCCCAGCACTTGGGAGGCAGAGGTAAGAGGATCGCCGTGAGTTCAAGGCCACCCTGAGACTGCATAGTGAATTCCAGGTCAGCCTGGACTAGAGTGAGACCTTACCTCGAAAAACTAAAAAAAAAAAAAAAAAAAAAAAAAAAGAGTGCCAACCAGACTTTTGGACACCATCACCTGGACAAACCTACTACTTATCATGGGAGTTCTGGCAGAGGAGGGAGAGCACATATCACGAAGTGTGTTTCAAAACATAATGCAACAGTTCAGGCCAAGGGGGAGATTTTACGTTCAAAGCACCTGAATGATAAACGCAAAATTACAATAAGGAAAATAATAATAAAGATCAGGGAAGAAATAAAGAACAAAAATATAAATGTGATTAGAAAGCCAATTAATCTTAAGTACTTGTATATTTCTAAATTTATTTTTTTAATATTTTATTCTTATTTATTTACTTGAGAAAGGGAAAGAGAGAGAGAGAGAGAGAATAGGTGTGCCAGGGCCTCCAGCCACTGCAAATGAACTCCAGACGCATGTGCCACCTTGTGCATCTGGCTTAAGTGGGTCCTGGAGAATTGAGCAGAGGCCCTTTGGCTTTGTAGGTAAGTGCCTTAAGCGTTAAGCCATCTCACCAGCCCTCTAAAAGTATTTTTAATTTATTTATTTGAGTAAGAGGCAGATAGAGAAAGAGAGAGAATGGGCACACCAGAGCCTCCAGCCACTGCAGATGAACTCCAGAAGCATGTGCCACCTTATACATCAGGCTTTACACATGGGTACTTGGAAGTTGAACTTCAGTCCTTGGGATTTGCAGGCAAGGACCTTAACCTCTGAGCCATCTCTCCGGCCCAAGTACTTATATTTTTAAATCCATAAAAGGCACGGAAAGTCTTTACCTAGACAGACTAAAACAAACATAGAGAAGCCTCAAAGTCAGAAATTCAAGAGTGACATTACAAGTGATGTCACAGAAATAAAAAGAATTCTAAGAAACTCTTATGAGCTATTGCACACCAAATGAAGTATACAATAACCAAAAATAAATTAAATTAATAGGTATGTACAGTCTATAAAGACTAAATCATGACTGGGGGTGGTGAAACATGCCTGCAGTCTCAGGACTAAGGAGACTGAGGCAACAGGTTCCCAAGTTCAAGACCATTCTGGGCTACATAATGGAACCCTGTCTTATAAAAGAAAATACGTGACAGGGGAAGACTGAATCATAAAGAATTAGAAAACCACACTGGGCATGGTGGTGCATGCATTTAATCCTAGCACTTGGGAGACAGAGGTAGGAGGATTGCTGTGAGTATGAGGCCACCCTGAGACTCCATAGTAAATTCCAGGTCAGCCTGGGCTGGAGTGAGACCCTACCTCAAGAAAAAAAAATTAGAAAACCACAATAGACCTATCACCACTATAATGACTGAATCCGTAATTTAAACCTCCCAAAAGAAAAACACCAAGAACAGGTGACTTACCTGGAGAATTATGCAAACATTTAAAGAGAGCGTGCCCACTCGTCTCAAACTCATCCAAAAAATTAAGGAGAAAAGCGCACTTCCAAATCCTTTTTATTAGACAGCCATTGCCTTGAAACCAAAGCCAGGCAAAGATAGTGCAAGAAGAGAGAGTACTTTAGACCAGTATCCCTGCTGAACGGTCATGTAAAAATCTTCAACTAAATACTATCAAGTCTAAGCCAGCAGTACACTGGCATGTTATATACACTAGGACCAAGCCAGATAGACATCTCTCCAAGATATACAAATGGCAACATACATATGAAAAGATGTTCAACATTTGTTATCAGAGAAATGCAAATCAAACCACCACAACATAACCACCTTAGGATGCCTACTGGTAAAAAATTATTATTATCATTATTATTATTATTATTGGCCGGAATGTTGCAAAATCTTAACCCTTAGGCACTACTGATAAAAATATAAAATGGCACATCTATAAAAAAAAAAGTCTAGAAAGGTTCCTCAAAAAATGAATTAGAAAATTAGAAATAAAAGTATTATATGGTATAGTTATGCAACTTCTGGGTATATAGATAAATGAAGTGAAGTCAAGGTGTCAAAAATTGTACACCCAGAGGGGGAGGCTGGAGAGATGGCTTAGCAGTTAAGTGCTTGCCTGTGAAGCCTAAGGACCCTGGTTCAAGGCTCGACTCCCCAGGACCCACGTTAGCCAGATGCACAAGGGGGCGCACGTATCTGGAGTTCGTTTGCAGTGGCTGGAGGCCCTGGCACGCCCATTCTCTCTCCCTCTCTCTATCTGCCTCTTTCTCTGTCTGTCTGTCACTCTCAAATAAATAAAAAATAACAAAAAAAAATTTTTTTAAATTGTACACCCGGGGTTGGAGAGATGGCTTAGTGGTGAAAGCATTTGCCTGCAAAGCCAAAGGACCTCAGTTTGATTCCCCAGCACCCATGTAAGCCAGATGCACAAGGTGGTGCATGCGTTTGGAGTTCATTTGCTGTGGCTGGAGGCCCTGGCTTGCTCTCTCAATCAATCAATCTCTCTCTCTCTCTCTCTCTCTCTCTCTCCCATCTGCCTAGTTCTATTTCTCAAATAAATAAATAAAAATAAATTATACATCCTTATCAATCACAGTATTATTCACAGCAGTCAAGATGTGGACACAACTTAGATATTCATCCATGAACGAATGGATGAAGAAAATGTGTTATATACATGTAATGAGATATTATTCAACCTTAAAAATTAAGCCAATTCTTCCAAATGCTACACCATATAAGATTCTAGAAACTACTTATCTAGAGTCATGGCTTTCCACTGGGATGTGGGGTGCCACTAAGAGGACATTAAGACAAAGTCTGAAGACATTTTTGAGGTCACAGTTAGCGCTGACAACAGTCAAGGGGTAGAGAGTCAGAGTGTTGCAAAACAACCTACGATTCACAGAATACCTCCCACAGCAAATAGTTATCCAGCCGCAAACATCAGTCATATTGTTGTAAAACCCTGATAAAAATGATTTGCTGGGGGGAACTGGAGAGATGGGTTAGTGGTTGAGGCACTTGCCTGTAAAGCCAAAGGACCTAGGTTCGATTCCCTAGGACCCAAATAAGCCAGATACACAAGGGGGTGCAAGTGTCTGGAATTCATTCATAGTAGCTGAAGGCCCTCTCTCTCTCTGTCTGCCTCTTCCTCTCTTTGTCTCTCTCTCTCTCCCAAATAAATAAATTAAATAATTTTTTAAATTATTTTTGAAAAAGATCAGATATTTCCTAAAGCCAAAGAAGAATGGAAGACTGCCTATAAGATAGCATGAGAGCTTTTGTGAGAAATAAAATTATCAACAATTTTTAAGAAAGAATCAGGAAAAAAGCTGGGGAGATGATGCAGTCAGTAAAGTGCCTTACCGTGTAATCATAAGGACCTGAGTTCAGATCGCCAGCAGCGATCTGAAATGCCCATGGGTGTGGCAGCCCTCCTATAATCTGTAATTTATAATCCAAGTACTCAGGAGACAGAGAGAGCATCACTTGGACAAGTTGGCTAGCTAAACTGCCCAAATCTGTGAGTTCTAGGTCCAGTGAGAGACCCTGTCTTAATATGTAAGGTGGACAATGATTGAGGAAGACATCTGACATCAACTTTTGGCCTCTACATACATGCACACCCGCACATATATGAATACACATATCCACATACGAGCACATCATCACACACATTGACATGCAAAGAAAAAGAGTCAGGACATAAATAATGGTTGTACAAGGACATATATGTGTCACACACATTCAAAGCTCAACAAATCATGCAGTTAAGTAGCTCTGACGTGAATAGGTCAATTGTGCCTCCGGAAAGTAGATTTTCACAGTATGTGAAATTGAAAATTTTGAACACTAGAAATAAAGAATAAGGGCTGGAGAGATGGGTTAGCAGTTAAGCGCTTGCCTGTAAAGCCTAAGGACCCCGGTTCAAGGCTCGATTCCCCAGGACCCACGTTAGCCAGATGCACAAGGGGGCGCACGCGTCTGGAGTTCATTTGCAGTGGCTAGAAGCCCTGGCACGCCCACTCTCCTCTCTCTCTCTCTCTCTCTGCCACTTTCTCTCTCTCTGTCTGTCACTCTCAAATAAATAAAAGTAAACAAAAAAATTTAAAAAAAAGAAATAAAGAATAATAAAACACCTTCTGAAGAATGTAGAATGAGGCTGCTTAGTGCTCCTGGGCGTGGATCCACACTCACTGTTTGCTATCATGCTTCTGCTGGGATATCCCCAGCGCTGCCATCCCATAGGAAGGAACCCCAAATCCTCTTACCCCTGACTCGGGAGTCTCAAAACCCTGCCTTACTAGAAATACAGTGCCCTCTGCCATTCCTCCTGTCCTCCAATCTGTTTGGCAGACCTAGGAGCGGAGTGATAAGAGAGACAGGTGCCAGGCTAGTCCTGTCCTCGGTGCTGGTTGACTTCTGACCTACTTCGTGAATCTCCTTCATAATCCAGCGGAAGGTGAAATTTTCCCCAGCTGTTTACTTACTTAACATCTATTAACACCTCTTTTAGCAAATGTTGCCGTGTACTAAGTCCATGTATCTGATCTCTTTTACAGAAACAAATTTGCCTTTAAGAAATGGAGTCTGTGTATCTCATCCTTATTCTCTCTGCAGTATTCATCTGAAGGGCTGGGAAACTAGAGACATTCAACACTTACCTGTTGGGTACACGTGGGAGTAAATAAATTGATGGGTGAACAAATGAGGGACATGGATAATTGTATGTAGTTGTAGCAAGAATGGATGAGTCTGCATGATCTCTGTCCATGTTCCTGGCAACTTTTAGCTTTTTTCTTTTTTTCGAGGTAGGGTCTCACTCTAGCCCAGGCTGACCTGGAATTCACTATGTTGTCTCAGGGTGGCCTCAAACTCATGGCAATCCTCCTACCTCTGCCTCCCGAGTGCTGGGATTAAAGGCGTGCGCCACCACACTCAGCTCCAACTTTTAGCTTTCTATTGTGAACTTTACTGGAAGAACATATCACATGTCCGTCAGACTTCCATTGGGTTATACTCTTTTTTGTCTTTAATCCCAGCACTCAGGAGGCAGAGGTAGGAGGATCAATGTGAGTTTGAGGCCACCCTGAGACTACATAGTGAATTCCAGATCAGGCTGGACTAGAGTGAGACCCTACCTCAAAAATACAAACAAAAAAATTTTAATTTATTTGCTTGCAGCAAAGGACAGACACAGAGAGAGAATATGGGCATGCCAGGGCTTCTAGCAACTGTAAATGAACTCCAATACATGCACCACTTTGTGCATCTGGCTTTAAGTGGATAGTGGGGAATCAAGCCCAGGTCGTTAGGCTTTACAAACAAGGACCTTAACCACTAAGCCATCACTCCAGCCCCAGATTATACTCTTTTGTTTGTTTGTTTTTATTTATTTATTTATTCATTTATTTGAGAGTGACAGACAGAGATACAAAGAGGCAGAGAGAGAGAGAGAATGGGCACGCCAGGGCCTCCAGCCACTGCAAATGAATTCCAGACACGTGCTCCCCCTTGTGCATCTGGCTTACGTGGGTCCTGCAGAATCAAGCCTCGAACCAGTGTCCTTAGGCTTCACAGGCAAGCGCTTAACCGCTAAGCCATCTCTCCACCCCCAGGTTATACTCTTATATCCCTTCTCCCCCACCCCCATTTTGCATGCAAGTCTCATTCCAGTTATATCCACACATATCGAGAACCTCCCATCTACCTAATACTGTGCTTGATGCTTAAGGTTCTCTAGAAAAGATTAACTGACTGGGGGCTATGAACTAGCTATTGGCAACACAAATGTTCATTGGATTTCAGTCTCTTCCCCTGTATGAGTCTAATGTAAAACTAATGCAAAAATCACATTTCCCCTCCTTTTGGTGCAAGTAAGTAATGACTCTGAATGAACAGTCCAAAAATAAATAAATAAATAAATCAGTGAAGAGTTTGAACAATCAGAGAAAAGCTTTCCCCTGCTGAGTGAAATGTCACAGGGAAAGAGAAACAATGAGGAAGACATCAAAGCAAGATGGGGTCCCAATTATGGCAATCTAATTTAATACAGGAGCTTCAAAGGAATGACCCTTCACCAAGTAAGCACAAATAGAAACAGTGTGTTAAACCTCCCTATGTGGCAGACAGAAAAATCTCCATGATTTGAGCTCATTTTGTGAATACTTGCAACTATGGAGAGCTGGAATTCAAAAAGAAGAACCGCTCATTATAGCGGAACAATTGTGGGAATCACTTGGCCAAGGGAATTAATTTGTGCCATAGCCTTGAAAGCTTGGTTCCCACAGGCGACTAAACATTGCGAGAATGACTTGACCATATGTAAATCTAGAAACACTGCTCTTCCATGACCACACAGTTGTCAACAGCACCAGCTTAGGTAAACGTTCATGAACTCCAAATCCTATTTCTTTTAATTTCTAAATATTTAGTTAGTTAGTTACTTGAGAGAAACAGAGAGAAGAGAGAATGAAAATGGGCATGCCAGGGCCTCCTACCACTGCAAATGGACTCCAGACACATGCACCACTTTGTGCATCTGGCTTTACTTGGGTACTGGGGGCAGGAAGTCTTCACAACCTTAACTGCTAAGCCATCTGTCCAGCCCCACATCCCGGGTTTTTAATCTGTTTTTAACAAAGAACTGAAATAAACAGACTGAGAAGGACAGATTACAAACCACTACATTCATGCAGGCTGGGAGGCTGTGAAGCAAGGGAGGGGGCTGGATATCCTCACATGACCTGGGAATATATATATGCCCCATTCTGGCAGCAGGGGAGATATGGTCTAACTAGTACTGGGACCCCAAAGTTTAGGCAGCCAAGAACAGAAAGTAGCGGAAACTGACCCTCCCCAAGCCCCTGTTTATAATTTTATTGTGATGAGGTTCACTGTCCGGCTCAGGTGAGCCGAAAGAGAGCTGATTGGTCTGGACTCGGGCTTGGCTCAGCAGGAGACCAGCACACCTGAGTAGGGGCACGGCTGTGAAGCATGAGACTAGACGAGATCAAGTGCTGAATTGTCTTTGGACCCATCCCTACCTGACTGCCTGAAAATAAAGCTTCCTGGCTACTCAATCCCCCCTTAAGGTCAGGTTCCCGTGTCTTTCTAAGTCTCTGAGTTTGAACAAGTTGACCTCATCTGTAACGCGTGATGCACTCAATTCTACGCCTCTTTCGGCATGTCACAAAGAGTTACACATCCGCAAATGTTCCATAGACTGCCTGACCCAAAAGAGGAGCCAATGTAGTCTAGATATGAGTAGTCAAATTATTGCCTAGCTTCTGAGGTCAGCGCATCTCAGACACCTGCCCTTCTAGCAACAAAATCCAGTTATAGAAATCAGCAGTTTTGTTACCTCAGAAATTGTTAAGCCAAAGGGTGTGGAGGAGCACACTTCATTTTATTAGACACTCTACATTTGAAGTGTAATTAACTTTCCCACTCAGGTTATGACAGAGAATACATAGGGCTACTCCAGCCTGAAGAGCCTTAATGTTCTTTTTATTTAAGTTTATTGATTGATTGATGAGTCATGCAATGCACCACCATGTGCATCTAACTTATGTGGGTTCTGGGGAGTCAAACTTAGGTCTTTAGGTTTCTCAGGCAAGTGCCTTAACCACTAAGCAATCTCTCCAGCCCAAGATCTTCTACAGACTGAGAGGAGAAAAAAAGGAGAGAAATATGGTAAATCAGCAGGTCTGGCTAAAAGCACCTCTGCTATGGTGATCTTGTACAATACAGGGTTGATTGAAAACATGTCTTATTTTCCAGAAGATCTGCATCAGTAGCAGGGGACAGAAGGATGCAATTTCTTCTTTGAAACCTGATTTTTCAAGCATATGAGAGAAAATCAGGTTTTGTGTGAGGCAGGGCAGCCCCAGCATGTGAAGCCAAACTTCCTGGGGGAATGGGGACACCTGGGGACTCCAGTCACCACCATGTTACTTCCTGTCAAAACAGAGAGTACTTTATTCCTCAGGTGGTGTTTGTTAATTCTTGCTAGAGGAAGACTTATTCCAGACCGGCTACTGCTCTGTGCTTCCTTCATAAGATAGGCAGCCGAGTAACTACCAAGCCTCGTCCTGAGGAGGGTAATTGTCAGCTCCTCCTGACATAAAGAAAGAATTAAGTCAGGGGAAGAGTGAGTTCATATGAGAACCATCATGCTAAGTTGATGGATCCTCTGGCCAGTAGAATATAACCCAAACTGTGTACTTACAAACACACCCAGGGGCTCTGTGGCTTGCAGTACTGTGACCCAAGGCACCCTGGGAAGCAAATTCTCTCAGCCTTTTGTGGGTTCTTTCAGGATCTGGTAAAAGATACCAGAAAAAAAATGCCTAGATGTATATAATTACAAATATATACATATACGCATATGGATTCAAGTCCCCACTGCTATGCAAAGCCAGATGCTTAGAGTGGCACATGTGTCTGGAGTTTGGTTGCAGTGGCAAGAAGTCCTGGTGCATCCATTCTCCCCACCCCCTTTCTGCTTACAAATAAATAAACAAATAATATATTTTTTAATATTTTATATTTTATTTATTAAAGAGAAAGGTAGATAGAGTGAGGATGGGTACACCAGAGCCTGTAGCCACTGCAAACGAACTCAGATGCATGCACCACGTTGTGCATCTGGTTTACATGGGTACTGGGGAATCAAACCTGGGTCCTTAGGCATTGCAGGAAAGGACCTTAACCACTAAACCATCTCTCTAGCCCATAAATAATATATTTAATGACAGAATCATAACTCAAGTACAGTATAGATTATGCTCAAGTTATGGACTCTGGAGTCAAACAAATGAGGCTTAAGTTCTGGTTCTAACTTTCATTGCCAGGTACTGTGAAGAATTTGTTAACTTTTACATCTTTGGTTTTGTCACCAAAAACAGAAATAGTAATATGGTCATAGTGTTGCAGATTTTGGGTGTGACAAGGCCTTTCTCAGCCAAATGGGCTGGAGTTTGTGTCGCACACCAAAGAGAAATTAAGGAATGCAGACAAGGAGATGAGGAGAGCACAAGCAGATTGCATTAAAGAAAATGTAGAGAAAAAGCCCCAAGAGTGGGAGGGTTCCCATAAGAAAGAGAAAGTGGGCTGCTGAATCAGACGCTTGGGGATGGGAATATAATGGTGGAAAAGGCCCCCAAATAGGACAGGAGAGATGGCCTAGTGGTTAAGGCACTTGCCTGCGAAGCCTAAAGGACCCACCACGTTTGACTCTGTAGGTTCTACCAGAGCCAGTTGCACAAGGTGACACAAGCGCACAAGGTTGCACATGAACACAAGGGGGCGCACACTTCTGGAGTTCAACTGCAGTGGCTGGAGATCCTGGAACTCCCAATTCTCTCTCTCTCTCTCTCTCTCTCTCTCATAAAAGGAGATCAAAATACCAAAAAAAGAAAAAAGCCCCAAAATGTTAGGGCACACTGCTTAGGGAATTGCTACAAACCAAACTTTTGTGTCCAAGTATCTTCGTCTACTTTCTGCTGCTGTAATGGAATACCAGAGACCAAAAAGGTTATGAATGATGAAAGCTTCTTCAGCTCATGGCTCCGGCAGCTAGAAAATCTAAGACTAAAGAGCCTCATCTGATAAGTGCTTTCTGCAGCTTATTAATGCGGCAGTGGGGTGGCCAATGAGCGTGCCTAAGACACACAGAGAAAACTGAGCTGAGGCGGCTGGAGAGACGGCGTAGTGGTTAAGGAATTTTTCTACAAAGTCTAAGGACCCTGGTTCTATTCCCCAGTACCCACATAAGCCAGATACACAAGGGGGCACATGTATCTGGAGTTTGTGTGCAGTGGCTGGAGGTCCTGGTGTGCTCTTCCCCTCCTCTCTACTAAATAAATAAATAAATAAATAAATAAATAAAATTTCTGAAAACTTAACTTTAAAAAACTGAGCTGAACTTTCCTTTTTTTGAGGAACCCACTCCTACAATAATGCTATTCATGTAATTGTGAGAAGAGAGCTCTCGTGACCTAATCAACTTAAAGGTCCTACCTCTCAACACTACCACAAAGGCCATCACATTTCCACATGACTTTTAAAAAGGACAAACCCTGCTGCCAACTTTAGACAATGCAGAATCTCCAGGTCTTTCTTTTATGTTCAGGTCGGAAGGAACTTTAGCAGACACCTGGCCCAGTCAGTGAAATCCCTGTAGCAGAATAAATACAGCCCATTTCAAAAGGGGAAACTCGTGACTCTGTAGGTAACATTTTACGTATTAAAGGGAAAGAGGTAGATCAAGTATATTAGTAATGCATGGTTAAATGAAATTGATAAATCCCACCACTAAGAATGGTTTGATTACAATTAGGCTACTGAGGAATTTTAGTCAAAATCAAATGTGGCTATACATGGGAGCAGTAGTTCTGGGTCACCAAGCTCAACTGAGAACTGCATCTTCTGTTCTATCCAGTTGAATGCTCCGTGATGTGGTGAGAGCCATTTAAGACTGCGTAGGGGATGACGGCGGGGGGTTGTGCGTGCAGTGTGTATGCATGTCTATGTGGTATGGGCACTGTGGCAGTCAGCTTCACACAGGCCGGGATGAGCATCCAACCAAACATAGTTTATGGGAAGAACAGGATTTACTTTAAGCTTATAGATCCAGGGGAAGTTCCATCAGTGAAGAAGAAGCTGGTTCCCCTGATAAATCCAAGCAGAGAGAGAAACCACAAGCAGCCAGCAAACACCAAAGAGCAGCAAACATAGAACCAGAACCGACAGCAAGCTGGAGCCTCCCAGAGCTCAAACCTCTCTGTATGTCTTTGGGCCAGAATTCAGATCCATCCCCCAAACACACCTTTGGGCTGGACCCCAGGATCTGCCTCCAGTGACACCTCCTCCAGCCAGGCAGCTGGAAACCCAAGTTACAAGCTTTAAACACCTGAGTCCACGGGGGGGGGGGGGGGGGGGAGGACGACACACATTCAAACCACCACAGGTGCACATGCATGTGCCAGCACATGTGCAAGCCAGAGGTCAAAGCGGGGTGTCTCCCTCAGTCGCTCTCTACCTTAGTTTTTGAGACTAGAGGCAGGATCTCTCAGCGAACCCAAAGCTCACTGATTCAGCTAGACTAAGTGTTAGGACAGGACAAAATGGAATCACGGCAGGAGGGCAACAGAGACACAAGGAAGTGGGTCGTCCACATTCCTCAAGAAGCTGCCCAGCCGATCATCCCTTCCTTGCCTAACAATGCCCCAGGTCTGGGTTTCCTGCCCCCTTATCTCCCACCTGGTCACTTCTGGTCTCACACCCTAGCTATTTCCCTTCCGCACCTTCCCCCAATTGAAGAGCTCTAGAAAGCCCACTGTCTGTAATCTCAAAGTTGACTGCTCCGCTCTTGAGAGTCAGTCCTGGTGGCTCGTGTTTTTCCCCCAAATGAAAGCTATCATCTTTGCCTCAGGGTGGTCTCCGTGGTCGTGGTCACTCCTGAACCTTACACTAAGTATCCAGCAGGCTGCAGGATCCTCCTGTGTGCCTCTCCGGTGCTGAGATTGCAGGCACACACTCCCATGTCTGGATTTCACGTGGGTGGTTAGGGTCCCAGCAGAGCTCCCCTCGCTTCCAGGGCAAGTACTTTCTCATGGAATCATCCTGAGGTCCGTCTTTAAATTCTTCCCAACTCAGACGCTCATGCTCACAGTGTCTCATTTCTTTACACATGGACTTTACCTGTAAAGAGAAGGAAAGCTCAAAGGAGCATACGTAAAATAAACTAAAGAAGGGACTGGCATAGTGCTCTACAACTCTTCCTCCTAACACCTGGCCCTTTTAGGCCCGGTGGGATTAATGCCTATCCTCTTCCTCTGCTGTCTGCTAAATGTGAGATTTCAACAGACGCCAGGCAAGGAGTATGAACGAGCAAAGGAGACAGTTTGATGATGGTGGCCACCTAGGGCTAACCACCGCAGCAGTGACTCGGCTCCTATCAATAGTTTCCACCAGGGAACCAGACACGCATCTACAGATCATTCTTTTGCCAAGAGAAATTTCAACTATGAATTGGTATTTTAGATATACTGACTTTTAAGTATTGGTAAATGTAAATTTAAAGTTTCACAGTCTTAGGCTGGAGAGATGGGTTAATGGGTAAGGTACTTGCCTGCAAAGCCAAAAGACCCAGGTTCGATTCGCCAAGACCCACATTAACCAGATGCACAAGGTGATGCATGTATCTGGAGTACATTTGCGGTGGCTGGAGGGCCTGGCGTGCCCATTCTCTCTTTCTCTCTCTCGCTCTCTGCTGTTATCTTTCTCTCTCTCTCTCAAATAACTAAAAATAAATACTAAAATATCACAGCCTTAAAAAGCATTGCATGAAGCTGGGAAATCACTCAGTGTCTAAAGTGTTGGTCATGTAAGCATGTGGACCTGAGTTCAGATCCTCAGAACCCATGTAAAATGCCTGGCCTTGTGGCATGTATCTGTAATTCCAGCACTGGCAAGGTGGGGACAGGTGGCACTCATGGGTAACCAGTCCAGCTGAATCAGTGACAGAATCTGTCTCAAAGAATAAGGTGGAGAGCAGCTGAGGAAGACCCTTGATGTCAGCTGCTGGCCTCCACATATATGCACAGTCACATGCTCATGCACACACATGTGCAACAATATATAAATAAATGCACTGCTATGTGTAAATATCAATATGCACACACACACGCATGAACAAAAACCATTGTGGGGCTGAAGAGAAGGCTTACCTTTTAAGGCATTTGCCTGCAAAGCCACAGGACCCAGGTTCGATTCCCCAGAACCCATATAAGCCAGATGCACAAGGTGGCCCATCTGTCTGGAGTTTGAAGGCCCTGATGTACCCCATTCTGTCTCTAGATAGATAGATAGATAGATAGATAGATAGATAGATAGATAGATAGATAGATAATCTTCCTCTTTCTCGCTCTCAAATAAGTAAAATAAAATGAAATTTAAAAAAAAAATCATGGTGGAGCTAGAGAGATGTCTTAGTGGTTAAGATGCTTGTCTGTGAAGCCTAAGAACCCAGATTCGACTCCCCAGAACCCACATATGCCAGGTGACACATGCACACAAGGTGGCACATGCGTCTGTAGTTTGATTGCAGTGGCTAGAGGCCCTGGCACACCAATTCTCTCTCTCTCTCTCTCTCTCTCTCTCTCTCTCTCTCTCTGTGTGTGTCTCATTAAAAAAGAAAGAAAGAAAGAAAGAAAGAAAGAGAGAGAGAGAGAGAGAAAGAAAGAAAGAAAGAGAGAGAGAAAGAGAGAAAGAAAGAACGAAAGAAAGAAAGAAAGGAAAGAAAGAAAGAAAGAAAGAACGAAAGAAAGAGAGAAAGAAAGAAAGAGAGAAAGAAAGAAAGAAAGAGAGAAAGAAAGAAAGAGAGAGAGAAAGAAAGAGAGAAAGAAAGAAAGAAAGAAAGAAAGAAAGAAAGAAAGAAAGAAAGAAAATGTGTGTTCAAACAAACCGTCTCCAGGAACATCAGTTTGTAACTTTGGCTCTAGGTGTCAGGGTTCCTGGGGTATCTTCCCTGGCCCTTTATCTCTTCCTAGAGAACCTCTTATTCCCTGTGGCTCAAATACCTTCTTTGTGCTGAAGCCTCCTACTTTATTGACATCATCACCTCTCTGACAAATCCCAGGCTCCTTTACCCACTATCTCCCCATCTCCCTTGAAGAAGGTCTTATTAGCATCTCATACCCATAGTGTAGGCAAAACTGAACTCTATATCTATCTCCAATACCTGGTGCTCTCAATAAATGGTACCTTGTCGTTCAAGATGTAGTTCCTTTATCCTTCCTATCTCTTGTGCCCCTGTCCAGACCATCACTTTTCTGTAGATCCCTCATGTCATAGAATTCCTTAGTCTGTTCTCTTTTCTCCACCCTATGGCTACAATAAGCCTACCATATCACTGTATCTTTGATACTTTCCTAACTGAATTCCTTCTGCCCATTGTCCTGTCTTCATTTAACAGCTAGAGTGATCTCTTAAAATATTTAAAAGATCAGATTACCCCCTGTTTAAAATTTCTCAATGTCTTTGCAGTGCCTGAGAACGAAGAGGTGGGGACATCAAGTAGACATTTCACTCCCATGTCAAATACAAATAAATTGCTTTTTGTGAGGTGAAGACAATAATGCATAAAAGGATGGTACTGAATAAGACAATTTTTAAATATTTTTTGCAGAGGAAAGAGGAAAATTTAATTGAGTATTTATGTTATCATAGCTACTCACAGTCCCTAATTAGTGCTTCCAACAGAAACCCTTCTGATGCTTACGTGACAAGGTTCTCAGCTGTAGTGTGCTGGCTCAAAGCAAACATCTGTCATGATTAAAGGACAAAGCTTTGTTTGTAAAAATTGTGGATCAAACTAAGTTCAAGCAAAACCGGGATGTAGTAAATAATAGTTTCAAAAGCCTTCAGATCTTTTTAATAGAAGTTTTCCAGTGGAAAATGCTAGGGCAGTTGGTGAAATGTTGCAACGTAAAAATCAAGCCACTTTTTACAAACCTCTCTATTGATTTAAATTCCCCTTCACCCTGAGCCCTGTGGGGCAGTCTTTATTTCCAAAACAGCACCATGAATCTTGAAGCTCAGAATTATAGCAGCTCCGATGACCTCCATGCACTAGCTGCCCCCCCTCTTTTTTTTAATTTTCCAATTCACACATTCCAGTTTAGAAAACCCTCCGGTGAGAATGAAGCCATGGCTTCTGTGAGGTTAGCTAGAGGTGGGAGTGAAAGCGAGAGGCTGTCATGGGCAGCAGCAGCGAGCTCTGTGTCTGCACAACTTTAATAAGTCAACTCTTTCTCACAGTTCGTATTGAGAATTTCAGTGCATGAACATACTATAATTTGATCTTATTCCTCTTTTGTCTCCCTCCTCTTTCCAAGTAGTCCTTCCTCTGTTCTGATGCCTCATTCTTTTTGCCATTCTCCACCAACCATGTCAAAATGTTGATGGGCTCAGAATCATGAAGGCCTTTTGAGGGCACCAGGCAGCTGCTGTGAGGTCATCAGTGCACAGTCAGTCCATGGCCGGAAGACAGTATGTGAGTGCTTTCTTGACACCTCTTTTTGTCTAGAGTCATATAAAAGGTCATGAAGTCACTCCATAACAATAATACTTTCTGGTTCAATTGCCTTGTAATAGTGACATGAGATATTTAATTTTTTATAAGGTGCGTTGGTTGGTTCATCCCAGCTCTATAGGAGGCTGATGAAGGGAATTGGGAGTTCAAGCACAGCCTGGGCTAAATAGGGAAACCCTGTCATAAATAAATAAATAAATAATTAAAATAAAATGGAGAAGGAGAGAGAAGGTGATGGACTAGGGGAAGGAGGGAGAGAACTATAAACTTTACATGGCTATAGTCATAGCAAATACCTGAGGTAAACCAACTTTAAAAATAAGAAAGGCTAGCCGGGCGTGGTGGGCACACGCCTTTAATCCCAGCACTCGGGAGGCAGAGGTAGGAGGATTGCCATGAGTTCGAGGCCGACCCTGAGACAACATAGTGAATTCCAGGTCAGCCTGAGCTAGAGTGAGACCCTGCCTCAAAAGAACAATAAATAAATAAATAAGAAAGGCTGATTCTAGCTCACAGTTTTGGGGGCATCAGTCATGCACAGCATGGTGGGAGAATGTGAATAAGGAAGCCAGTTCACCTCAGGACAACTTGGAAGCAAAAAGAAAGAGGAAGAGGCCAGTGGTCTAATTTTCTTCTTCAAGGGCACACCCTCTATGATCAGAAACCTCCCACAAGGCCCCTCCTCCTAGGAGTTTCCACCACTTTCCAGCTGTGCCTCTCTGTCTGTCTGTCTGTCTGTCTGTCTCCATCAATATGCATGCATATTGTGGGCACTGGGGAATCAAACCCCAGCCATCAGACTTTGCAAGCAAGGACTTTTAACCAGTGAACCATCTCTCTAACCTGAGATTTATTTAATTTTTTTGTTTGTTTGTTTTTGTTTTTCGAGGTAGGGTCTCACTCTAGCCCAGGCTGACCTGGAATTCACTAATGTAGTCTCAGGGTGGCCTCGAACTCACTGCGATCCTCCTACCTCTGCCTCCAGAGTGCTGGGATTAAAGGCATGTGCCACCACACCCAGGTGAGATTTTTATTTTTAAGACAGAGTCCAATAAGGATTAGGGGAAATGACAGAAGCAATGATAAACAAAAGTTGAGTCCGTAGGAAAAGGCGATGAGTGCACAGTGACTTGGTGGAACTGAGACACAGACAGAACCATCCCATCTGGCCTCACAAGCTGTGGCCTGCCTCACAGCAGGGGTCATTGCTCAACAGGGAGAGGCTCTGCAGGGGCGCTGGGCTCACCTGGCAGGACAGCATGTGTGTGTTGAGATAACAAGGGCAAAGCAGCTCTGGACAAGGGAGGCACACCCCGATTTGCACTTGAGATCTCCCCTAAGGTCAGGAATTGAAGGTACTACATGTGTCTGGAGAAAAGAGAAGGCAGTATATATATAAAAGCAATAAAGAAGATGATATACACAGGGATCCCACCTACAGTGTATTTTGGTGTTGTGAAGTATGAGGCAAACATCCAATTTCACTGTTTTTTCTCTAAATGACAAAATTTATGAAGAATTTGTTGCCGGGCCTGGTGGTGCATGCCTTTAATCAACCAACACTTGGGAGGCAGAGGTAGGAGGATCACCATGAGTTCAAGGTCACCCTGAGGCTGCATAGTGAATTCCAGGTCAGCCTGGACTAGAGTGAGACCCTACCTTAAAAAACCAAAGAGAAAAAAAAAAAAAAAAGAATTTGTTGAATGCCACCATTTTCAAGTTTTAAACGCCTGTATTTTCCTGGCCCCTCTTCCAGAGTTGTATTCTAGCCATCGGTCTGTTTCCTCACAGTAAGTTTCTTGCTCTTACAGATCCAGGAATCCTATTAGAGCTTCATCTTTAGGTTGCTTATTTCCCTATGGAACACTCCCTTTCTCCAGAACTAATTCTTCAGGGCATAACTCTGGTATTTCCCTTTATTTGTCTCTTTGAAAACATCTTGGGAATTCACTGCTCTTTGTGTAACAAATGTTTTTCTTAACTATGCCTCAACATAGAAAAAACCATCAGCTATAACCAGAGCAAAAGTATTAGAACCAGCATAGTCTTCAGTTCTTAGACATCCTTGTTGGTTTTTGAATTGCATGTTTCTTCAGTGGGATGATAGGCAGTACAAGACCTTCTGGATTAACCAGCTTTTAGGCAGATCTCCAGCCTCCCCCATCGTACTCCTTAGCTTGACTGTACATTCCAGTCATACTTGAATATTCTCTGATGTCTGTCTGCCCAAGGCTGCCTATCACCTCCAGCTGTTACTGTTCCTTAACAGAGTATTCCATTTTACTCATCTGCCTCAAATGCAGATTATCATTTAAGACTTAGCTGTCTTTGTCCTGGCTGCATAGCCCTCTTTCCTGTTCTTCCAGACCCGATATGTCTTCCACCAGAAACCTTATCCTAGGAAACCATGGCCTTGTTAATGGCCTGCCTGCCCCTTGGTCAGGAAACTCCTGTGTAATTGTTAGCTTATAGGAAGGACTCCATAAATTTTGTGTCACGAAGGAATGTGTGATATGTGTTCATTCCAGAGTGTTTGGGAGTACAACTGATATGGGAATTTAGAGTGTGTCTGAGAGTAATAGAGCCATTCTTGGCTCTTAGTTAGACTTTAACCCAGGAGTCAGGATGCCAGACATTCAAGGTCACACAAAACTTTGTAAGTCTACAGCCTCCATGTTCTTGTCTTAAGAATTAGGAAAGTGAAATCTGCAGACCATAGAGGGTGAGATCTGGAAAGATTTTATTACAGAGCTCAAGAGAAGGAAAGATGGCAAAGCTTCTGTCTAGGAAGAGGGGTCCCCAGAAGTGGGAAACACTGCCTGGTGACTCTAATTGAGGTATTTTATGGGAATTTACTGAATGAGAACTGAGCTGGTTGGTCCAGTTCCCATGCCTGGTGTTTCAGTGCTATGCAATCTTATTCACATCTTCCTGTCAGGTTTCTAGAAGGGGGACTCCTTTAGAGAAAAAGAGAGAAGGGGGGAAAAAAAAACAGTCCCAGCCTCTGTTAGTTTTCTATTGTAACTGTGTCTTTTGCATTTCACTCTCTGACCCCTTTTCAAATTTATTTTGAAATGTATTGTGAGATGAGGTTTGAACTAGAATTATTACAGAATGACCAGATTTTCTAAGAACTTCTCTTGGCCTTTAAAGAAATGCTATTAAGCCGGGCATGGTGGCACATACCTTTAATCCCAGCACTTGGGAGGCAGAGGCAGGAGGATCGCTGTGAGTGTGAGGCCACCCTGAGACTACATAGTGAATTCCAGGTCAGACTGGGCTAGAGTGAGACCCTACCTCAGAAAACAAAGAAAAGAAATTTTATTAAAAACAATTGTACTGAAATGAGTAGGTTTAGTTAAATATTGACCCCAAAATCTGCCTCCTCCTCCTCCCAGGTGAACGAGAGCCAGCTGTGAGCAGCGATTCCGACATCTCACTGATCATGGCAATGGAGGTAGGACTCTCTGACGTAGAACTTTCCACGGACCAAGACTGCGAAGAGGTGAAATCTTGAAATGGTGGATGGATACAGACAAAAGAAACCATAGGAGGACCCAAGGGGATGGAAGGGAGTGCTTCAAGACTTGTACTGGGCGCACACAGACCTTCAGATCACCATGGCAACTCCATTCAACGATGGTAATGAAAGCAGTGTCCAAAGTCTCCGAGAGACACCAGGACGTGGGTTCCGCGTCTCTGCAACAGCCTGTGGCCCTGGCAGTGTGGAAGTTGAAATCTGGTTTCCGCTCGTGTTCCTGTAGACATATATGTCAGAAGCTCCTCCAACTGGGCCACAGGAAAGCTTCAGGCTTTCCTGGGCTCGTTTCAACTTCCCCAGGTCTTACTGTTCTTGTTGTTGGAAGATTGTTTCATTTCCTTGGCGATTCCTTTTTAAAGACGATAGGCAGTTTACACCCACTCCTGTTTCTCCTTTGGCTCACTCCTGCTCCTGTGGAGAGCTCTGTTTAGAAGCACCAGGTGATGCTGGGAAGACCGGTGTGCACCCCACCTGTGAGATGTGTGGTCTTCCCCTCTTGGCATGCATTGTGCATGGCTTTGAGAAGCGCCTCGGGATCCCGAAACAGTATAAGGCCATCTTTCCTGAGTGATCTAAACTCTTCCTCTAAGCAGGGGCCTGGAAATCCCAACTGCTAGAGACCTCAAAGTTGTAAATCTGCTGAGGCCAGGACTCCATATTTAAGGTACATCACGCTGGTTTTCTCTTGCCAGGCTCTGTGTAGGGCGACCGTGGCGTGGGAAGAGAGCGCCAGGAAAAGAAAGACTTCGGGTCATCCGGACTTTAGGGTCTCAGTGTGAAGTTCTGAACTCGGAAGTCGCCCATAGGGCATGAATGTCGATCTTCAGAACTTGTGTCTGGAACTACAAGCCTAGTTTTTCAACCTGATGCCACATCTTCTCGTGGGAGGGAAGGTGCCCGTTGCCCTGCTTCCTTCGAGGTTAGAGTCGCCTCCGCAAGTAGCTTCTGCACATGGAGACTGTAGGAAAGATTCGATCGTGTTCTGAGACCAGCGTCAGCCAACTTTCATCTTCCTTCTTTCCTGAATCATTCTGTCCAACTTCTCTAGACCACATGGGACGGTTCAAATAAGTCCTTAGCAGTTTGCATAGCAGGACTCCCTGACAGCTCCCGGATGACAGGACAGGAATGACATGTGACTTCTAAGTCACTGAAACCAAAACAACGTGCATCATGGGAAATTGCTAAGTCAAATTTCTCCTGGTTGAAAGAGACAAAGATGAAGGAAAGGAAGAGAACATATCCAATGATATTAGTGAAAATACCAAATTCACTTGTGTTTCTAAGCTGTTTCTGTTTCTATTCTTTTTTTTTTTTTTTGTAACTATGAGACAAATGTGCTATTTTTGAAGTGGGCACTTTTGCAACACATTCAGCCTCTCCAGAGACAGGGGTGACTAAAGCAGTACCCTGTGTCCCTGGACAGTCAGGTGGGTCACCTCATCCTCTCTAAGCAGTTGGCAAGGCGACAGTGCTGGCAGAGACAGAAAGCTTGCTCACTGAGCCCGATTTACATATTTGATGTGAGCTTTTCCACCTCATTATAGACTAAGACTTCCTCAATCACAGTTTGGTTCAGCTGTAAACCCAGGCTGCCTGCTGGAATTTCCAGCGCAGGGCAAGCGGTTGCTCTTTTGCACCACACTTCATGATTTCCTACTTGCTGGCTTCTAAGCAGACAGACAAGGACAATGATTACGGCCTTCAGAAAGGCCCACTTCTCTCTAATAAACATCCAGCACTTGTGGTAATGAACTGCAGCTCCCACGAGCGAGGAAGCAGGCAAGGAAGGAGGAGAGAGACCTTTGAGCCAGGAGGCAAGAGTCTGAGATGCCCTGTACTCTCTTGAGACGTCCCATCTGCGAAGTGAAGGGTTCAGTAAGAATTCCCATGGCTCCTTTCGTCTTTAGGATTTCCCATGATCCCTTCGCCAGTAGGATCTGTTTTTGTTTTTGTTTTCAGACAGCTATGTCATATAGCAAGTTGACCTTCTAACCAGGGAGCCAGGGTTACTTGACATGTCAATTACACTAACAGCATTTGAGGTCTGGAACGCCTATGTAGCTGAGAACAAAGGTCCAAACAGTCTCAAGTTCAAGTAGGAGTGTGTTTGTTCTGCCTTGCCTCAAAACTGCTGTCAGGCAGAGAGTGGGCAGTGCCTGGATCCCTTCAAATCCTAGTTCTCCCTGTGGAATTCTTATGAATCTCAAAGCTGTTTATTTTTCTCTGTCAGCACGCGCCTGTACCACCTGCCCCTCTTTCAGCCAGTTATGCCCCAGATAAATTTTTTGGTAATAACTTAAGTCTAATTAAATGAGGATCATTCAACAGCAAGAGAAATGCAAAATCTGTCACATGCCCAAAGAAGAAAGTGGCCTTTGGATGATATAGTCCTCTGTTTGATGAGTGTTTTCCTATTACTACTAGAGTCAATCCATAATTGAGTGTTGGTGGTGCAATGGTGAAGGTAGCTGTCTTCCATGGATTGGTTATACAGGCAAATCGCCTAGATGAGGTGCACAGGAGGCCCATCTAGGGCCTGTAGCTCTGACTCCAAGTATATCCTGCTACAAAGCCCCTGAGCCCGTGAACTTAGGAAAGTCACCACTCACCAAAAGTGAGGAAGGCCTTGACATACACACATATTTATTTAAAAAAAAAAAAAAAAAACCTTAACCAGACAGTTTCTCTTTCAGAAGAAATTGCAAAAACCCTTCCCCTATAGCCTTCAGTGCCACCTCCTCCGAAGAAGAGACTCTGGCCTGATGACCCAGTGGTCCACACACAAGTGTCCAAGGGTGTGTGGCTCACAATACGAACCATATGTGTATTACAGACGTGCATTAGCAGAGCAAGGACCCCGTCCAACAGAAATATAAAGCAAGTCATATATAGATAATATTTTAATATATACTTTTGTTTCTTGATACTTACATTTGAAGAAGTAAAAAGAAACAGGTCAAAGGAATTCATAATATATTTTCTTTAACCCAGCAATATTGTTGCAATGTGTATTGTTGTAAAACATGTTAAGAAAACATTTTCCATTTTTGTACTGTTTTCTACACCCATCGTGTCTTTTATGACCATGGCACGTCTCAATTTGTATTTGTCACATCTCGAGTGTTCAATAGCCATATGTGCCTAGTGGCCACTGACCAGGTGACACAGGCCTAGAGCTGTCCCAGTTTTCCCACCAGTCCCTGATTCTCACAGAAGAAAACCTTGATTACCTCCAAAGAGAACCAGACACTACCACTCAGTCGCCTGAGAGGTTCCGAGATGCATCCGTTTTGTAAGGAATGAAGGCTCCAGCAGCTCATTTCAAAATCCCCACTTGAAACGGGGCGTGATGGCGCGCGCCTTTAAACCCAGCACTTGGGAAGCAGAGGTAGGAGGATCGCTGTAAGTTCGAGGTCACCCTGAGGCTACACATTGAATTCCAGGTCAGCCTAGGCTAGAGTGAAACCCTACCTTGAAAAAAATAAAAAAACAGAAATTCTCACTTGAACTTTCTAGCCACTAGAGCTCATGATCACTGATTGTTGCTTTTCTGACCAGTTAGTTGTTGGTTTGGTTTAGTTTGGTTTTGGTTTGGTTTGGTTTGGTTTGTACAAGCCACACTGACCATGCTAATTTGGTGCTGAAAGGAAGTTATGTCTCTTACTTCTAATGACTAGCCCTTAGATATGTGGCATTCAGGAGCCGAAGAGAATGTCATATTAAAGTCATCCAACTTCTCCTCATCCCCCAGTTCCTCCTCTTCCTGGTTGCCCATTCTATAACCCGTACCCAGAAGTCATGGATTTGGGAGGAAAGAGTGGGAAATGATGTACTGACTCGATGACCATATCTTGGTGTGGCCTTATTTAGACTCTTTGGGACTTGTCACCAGTCAGCCTCCACTTGGAGAGTGGTGGCCACATCCGTCAACCAGCTTTCTCCTCAACATGAACGTTGCCCATCCCCCCAAGGACATGGGAAGAACAAGGGCTTAAATTCCCACCGAATAATTTAGGGTCACCTTTCAGAATCACTTCTTCCTGTGAGGCCAACCCTTTTGAAAGACCTGAGTTCTAATCATAAACAGCGTAAAATATTGATTATCTCTGGTGTCTGGTCACACCAAGAATGTCAATTCTGGTCATCCTCTGACCAGAGAACAGGTAGAGTGTGAAAGGGAAGAGTAGTAGAAGCACCCAGCTATTTCAACATTGCATTGTACCGCTTCTGACTATGGACACAAATCTTTGTCCAGAAAGTTCTTTTGCTATCTCTTTGCTTGCTTTTAGAATTTTCCCTCATGTGTCTGGATGTGATCCTGTCAGAAATGACAGTTGCAGCCAGGCGTGGTGGTGCACACTTTTAATCCCAGCACTCGGGAGGCAGAGGTAGGAGGAGCACCAGGAGTTTGAGGCCACTCTGAGACTACATAGTGAATTCCAGGACAGCCTAGGCTAGAAAGAGACCCTACCTCAAAAAAGAAAAGAAAAACAGAAGAAGAAGAAGAAGGAGGAGGAGGAGGAGGAGGAGGAGGAGGAGGAGAAGAAGAAGAAGAAAGGAAAAGAAAAGGCAGTTCCCTGTAGCCATTCCAGTTACTAACCAGATACCCTTGTGGCTACCATATTTTAAAAAGCAAAAATGACAGGATAGATAGTCTAGCCTGAGATTCTTTACTTGTAAGCTTTGTTGAGACAGAAAATCTTACAGAGAATAAGAATTAAACGGCATTTAGTTGTCTCATGAATGCTACCTTGTTTCCTGAACACAAGAAAATCTCACTGCATGAAGATTTTTCAGAAAATCTAGGCTCTAGGGGCACTTACTCTATGGAGCAGGGGTCCAGCATCCTCTGGCACCAAGGCTACTGAGTCAATTCCCAGTAACATTTTTACATCCTCTTACTTGTGTTTCTTTCCTCCTTATCTGTGTGTGTCCCTGTGTGTGCTTGACTGCCTATCTCTTTGTACACACACACACACACACACACACACACATGCACACACACACTTTTCCCTATCTTCTCTTTTTTCTTTCTATCTTTAACTCGTGTTTCCTTATTTCCTCATTTTCTCTTCTTGCAAGAAACACTTCAGTAACCTTCAGGACAAAAATTATTAGGTGGCGCTGTATCTATAGAGTTACTGGTACATTATTGCGACCACGGTTAAAAGGCAGAGTAAACTTCTCCCAGTAAGCCTCATTTTCACACCTCATAGTGCTAATTTTATGACAAACCACCTACAGCTGTTGTCTACCCCCCCCCCCTCATTTTTTTTTTTCAGGCTTCCTTACCAGAACAGTCTCCTACAAATACTACCAAGGTCAACTCCCAGCATGCTGGCTAGGTTGGCCAGAACTGATCATTGCCCTAACTCCCATGCCCGCAGGGCCAGGATTTGTACATCCTGGCCCTCACATGCACTCAAGCTTCTTAATACCTTTAGCACAATGACTTGATCTCCGGACGTGATCTGAGGGCCACTTAACAGTGACACAGAGGCACAAAGTCACTGTCCTTCAAAGGTAAAGCTACATGGCTCCTAGAGCAGCCCTGTGTGCCTCCCAATGCCCCTTGTCCCTTTGCACAGTCCGTAAGGTTAGTTCAGGGAGCATGGGACCAGTACCCTGTGGTTGGTCAATGGGGAAGACAGAATCCCTGGTCAGGTAGCTGGGGAAAATAGGACAGGAAAGTTTCCCTGATAAACAACATGGATATGCTTCCTGGAGAAATGCCCGTCCCCTGGGATTAGAGTTAATCAGAGGAAGGAGTAATTAAGGAATTAAATATTCATGATGTAAACTATTCCTGATGATGAAGAAGATTGGGATACTCTCAGAAAACGAATTCAGAGAAGCAGGCCCGAGTCAGTCTCTCTCTCTCTCTCTCTCTCTCTCTCTCTCTCTCTCTCTCTCTCTCTCATCATAACCCACCTCTTGATGTCTTTCACTGTTTTTCTCACCACCTTGAAACCCTAGATGCTTTGAATGCAATAGTATTCAAAGCCTAGTAGATCAGTAACCACATTCTTCCAATGTCATCCCAGGACTAATGAAGTGAGCTTTAGATCCTAAATGTGTACAGGTAACGATTCAGCCCTTGAACTACACCAACTCCTGGTTCTACAAGAGCCTGCCGAGGACAGTCACTTCTCCTGGTCTCTTTTTCTTCAGCATCAAGTGGCTTTTTCAGGAAGCTCAGATCTTCTAATCCTCTGCTGCTGTGGATGCTTGCATTTACTACAGAGCCAAGCCTCTGTGGCCACTTCTTTTTTGATAATCACGATAAGGCAAGAATGTACATCTCTTGAAAGGTCTAAACACACACACACAGAGAGAAGAGAAACTTGAGTGATACGAAGTCATTGCTGGGCAGAAGTCTGGGGGCTTACTATCCTTGTGCCTGGCTTTGGGGAAGCAGGGAACACGTGAGGACCTTGTATGCTAGATAAACCAAAGACTGATTGCCATCCAAATGAGCCCGCGTTTCTTCCAGAGATTAGCTGAATTTCGCAAATTAAAGTGAAGGGGGGGTCACCTTAGGGACTTTGAGTTCACAGGCTGTTGATTGACCTTACTAAATCCACAAATCTAAAATAAATGAATTGTGGCCTTAGTAACATACTGTCTTTAAATTCTGGTGGTGAATCTCGTTTTCCTTCAAAACTTTCAGACAGACCTAGCGCTTTATTCAATTTGAAATGTTCTCTCTGAGAATGTGAAGATTTTCAATAGCCAAAGATTGTTTGTGTGTAAGAGCTAGCTCATCGTAGTATCTTCTGCTCTTTGAAGAAAATACCAAATTGTCACCTGCTCTGATAGATAGCTGATGGACTGCCACATGGGCTTAGCAGTGCGAGTTTCTGTTGGCATTCTTGGTACTACTACTCAGTGGGATGTTATTGTAAGGGACAGAGCGCCCTCTGCTGGAGAAATACCTTGCTTCTTCCAGCAAAGTTCCTCCACAACTTGGGTTTTTTTGTTTTGTTTTGCCGTTCATTATGCAAGGTTTTTTGTTTTTTTTTTTTTAATCTATAGTTGAGAATTTGGTCTACATTTATAAAAAGAGGACATAATGTCACGAATTCTGAAGAATTGGAGGAGACCTCACAGCCAATGTCACTGTCAACAACCCTTCCATAAAATGTTGACCTACACTGCTGCCTCTGGTTGGGATGTATGTATGGAGTTACAGCAGGGGCCTGCTGGATTTGTAACTTACCGCAACTTTCTTCTTGTGAAATCTCAATGGAAGATGAATAAAAGGACTCCTTTTGTACGAATGTAAATGGTGTGAAATCCAGCTGTGTTTTGTATATGTACATAATAAAAGTTTTCCTTCCTGCTTCCACCTTATAATCTGAAATGTACCATTTTATAGTTAGAAAGAAATTTGGGGGGGGGGTGGGAGGTGGTGGGGAGGGGCTGTTATTTTTATAGTGGGATGTCCCTTATATTTAGAAAAACTTGAAGTAATTTTCTATTTGTGAAAAGTTACATTCCACCCATTTTCAGAAGGAAAAAAAAAAAGACGTTGTTCTTTAAAAACACTCACGAGCTAGAAGGAGACATTTTCTAATTTTTCAGGGAAGTCTCCTAAGCAGTGTATATGTACCGTCCCATTATAGACTCCAGACCATACCCAGTACAGGCTAGTGTAAGATCACATGCTGAGGGAATTCAATTTATTTTTAACTTTATGTGACTCTTCAAAGAATAAATTTATAATTGCAAAATAATCAGATAGGATGTTGTGAGTCAATCTCAGCGTCCCCTTCCCCCAACCAACAAAAAGAAATCCAATGGCTTTGTTTTATCTCTCTTACATGAGTATGTATTTTATGGTTAAAATGAATGGTGCCGTGGTTGGTATATCACTGAGGTTGCCTACAAGGTCTGTGAGGCAAGTTCTTCGTTCAAAGGTCAAATGTATGATGGCCTCATTACTTCACAATCATATCATGATTTTTGACTTCCTTGATCTATTTGCTCTCTGACTCGGAATTACAAAAACTAACTCCCAGGGGTATTTGCAAGAGGAGCTTTGAATTTGGACTCTGGTAATGTAACAGTGGCTTCTAGTGACATTTCATGCCAACATCACTTCCGATACAAAGTCACTTGCCTATTTGAAGTTAATTTTGGTACAGCCATGGCTCTTTTGGCTGTGATCTGTTGCTGTAAACATCTCTTTCCTTCTTCCCCACCTCAGACACCTACCTTTCTCCATTTAAGCACTTTATATCTCTTAAAATACAAAGATTTGGGGCAGAGGGGAGGGGAGCCTGTCTTTAAAGGGATTCATCTTCTGTTCAGAGATGAGGATTTTCGCTATCCTGTGTTGTCTGTTCTCGGTATGCTTGGAAAGCTTGAGCTATTTGTCTCATGCTAGTAGCATTAGGGGTGACAGTTGGAAACATTCAATCACACATCGTGACTATTTTTGTTATATAAATGACTATAATGTAAATATTGCAATTGTGTTCTTATGTACCGGTTAAAAAATATATATCGCAACCATAAAGATTTTAACACAACAATTGTGAATTCCAGGAAGCTTCACTACAAAATTTTGTTTTGTTTTGTTTTGTTTTTCAATAAAATGGAACCAGATATCTGTCGTCATGTCTTCCATATCCTTTAACTGTCACGTTTCTTTGTGTTCCCAAGGTGGCCATATGGATTCCAGAACATTAATATTCACTGTTAAATTGTCATGGTAAAAAAAAATCAAATATAATAATTACTGCCTCATTTCTCTCAGTAGGCTAAGTGCACTTCTAGTTGATTAACAGATTCGAGCAATACACGCAAAACGCCTGGTGGGGCTGTTGGGTGATGAACCTCTACACCAGACACCGTTTATGGGAGGAATGGCACTTATTTGAAGCTTACAGATCCAGGGTAAGTTCCATAATGGTGAAAGAAGCTGGTCCCCTTTCACAGGTCCACACAGAGAGAAATCCCACCTCCAGCACCATAAGCAAGCCCACACCAGGAACTCCAGGTGGAGCTCAAGCACTCTGCATATCCTCGGCTGGAATTCGGATCTGCTCCCACGCCTTAGGGCTGGACCCTAGGATCTACCCCGTAGTGACACCAAGTTACGAGCTTAATAAAACTCCTAAGTCTATTGGGGGACATCCATTGAAACTACAGGTGGGAGTGAAGGTTATCCTAGGCCCCATCCCCATCTCCTACAGTTTGCTGCTACTAAATAGGGCTAAACATCAAGGCCCACTAGATGAACTGGGACAGCCATGCCCTTGTTTAATCTGCTTGTCCACTTATAAAGGATTTTAAACAGTGTTCCTTAGAATCAGCAAAAGGTGAGCTGAGGAAATGAAAAAGATGGGGGGGGGCAGGCTGAGCAGGTGGGACATGAAGACGAGGTAGGTAAGGAAGGAACATCCCTCCTCATCATGTCATGTACAGGAAACTGGCAGGATCCCTGGTGAGATTCAGACCCAGGTTTTTGTCACCTATCCAGGATCCCCAGTGCACACCCTTGAGGGGCACCCAGATTTCATCATGCCAACCATAGCTCAGCCTGGAGCTGGAAACGCTCCCTTTCCGCCTCTGGTAACTGGGTCCTGCACACCAAGAGTCAAACACGTTGCTCTGGCCTCTGGGAGCTGCTGTGTGAATAACAGGATGAGTGGCACCGTTTGCATTTCCCCGAGGATAGTTCCTGCTTAATCTACAGGGAGGTGGTCTAAGGGATTCTGGAGGACAATGCCTCACACTGCAATGCACTTTGAACTTCATGCTTCCATCCCGGCATTTCTATCTGCCAGACACTTCTTGTCAGTGCCATTGGCATGTAAGGACATGAAGCTACTACCCAGGATCCAGAAACCATTGCTTCCCACTCCAGCTGTCACATTTTTACACTGGACCAGAGCTTCCTGGGACAGCAGAGTTCCAGGGACTACTAAGTGTAGATACGGCATTACATAAAATACGTTCAAAAGCTATTGAAGGCTTGGAGAAAAATCCCCCATCCCATGAATTCATGATATAATTTTATCTAACAACTTTGCCTGAAGCTGACTGACAGAATGAATGAATCCTCTTTCTCAAAAGTTATATTTTTCGGGCTGGGGAAATGGCTTAGCAGTTAAGGTGTTTGCCTGAGAAGCCTAAGGACCCCTAGTTTGATGCCCCAGGACCTATGTAAGCCAGATGAACAAGGGGGTACATGAGTCTGGAGCTTGTTTGCAGTGGCTGGAGGCCCTGGCATGCCCATTCTCTCTCTCCCTCTTCCTCTCTCTCAAATAAATAAATAAATAAATAATTTTTAAGTTATATTTTTCAGCACCACCATGGGCAAGACCTCGTGTGAAAGTACATTGATATTCAAACCAAGTAAAGTGAGCAAAATGTCCTATTTCTCTACATGTCTTTATACCTAGCTTAGAGAAAAATAGAAGTCACTTCCTTGCAGGAGCTCATAAAAGAATGGAATAAAACACTTATCTAGGCAGATGGGGATGGTAGATAAACAGTAGGCTCTGCTGGTCTGAGTAGCATTTCCTGAGCCTGCCTTGTTGAGCAAACTCCTTACGATAAGCAGGACTCCTGGTCACAGGCCTCCCTTGCAACCCCCAGGTGCTTCCTCTAACTGACCAACAGACCTATTTACAAGTTACTTTTTTTTTTTTTTTACATTTATGGCTGTAACTGTCACATATGAATTGTGATTTATGGTTTAGATTCCCATCCTATTTCTTTTTCTATAAAAACTGACACTCTGAACAGTTCAGGGCTGCCCCCTGAAATTACCTCTCTCTAGGGTGCAGACCTGATATACTAGACTTTCTTCTTTTTCTTTTCTTTCTTTTTTACCCAATAAAACTTTGCCTCACATCCCATGAGTCAGTGGTCTTACTTGTGCGACACCAGACCCCACAGTAACCAAAAACCCTAGAAAATAGTGTTTCCCACTTGTACCTAGCATGTTCCATAGAGCTTTTCTCGCTCGTCCCTGATAGTGATGGTTAATTGTGATTATCAACTTGGTTGCACTAGGAAACACCTGTGGCGTTCATGTGCTTTGGCTGTGTCTGTGAGGGTGATTCCAGACACGTTTAGTTGGAGTGGAAAAGATCCACCACGAATGTTCATGGGGCCATGCCACGGATGGAGTTGCATAATAAAGTTAAAAGGGGGAAGTTAAGTTAGACAGGCTGAGGTAGGAGAAGTGCTGTGTGTTTGAGGCCAGTCTGAGAATACATAGTAAAATTCCAGGTCAGCCTGGGCTAGAGCGAGACCCTCCTTCAAAAAAGAAAAGGAAAGAAAGAGAAAAAAGAAAAGTAATGAAAAAGGGAAAGTGAGTTGGGAGCCAGCATCCCCACACTTAGCTTCAAGTTGCATGGAGATGCAAGGAACCCAGTCTCATGCTCTCACCACTGTGATTCCCCACCGTGACAGACTGTATTCTCTCAGACTGCAAGCCAAAGAAAACTTCCTCTTTTTTTCTCATTTTTTTTTTGTTTTTGTTTTTATTTTGTGAGTTGGCATATATTTAGATTTTTAGATTTAAATATCATTCATTACAGCATTTTCAAGTACTTTTTTTTTTTTTTTTTTTTTTTTTGGTTTTTCAAGGTAGGGTCTCACTCTAGCTCAGGCTGACCTGGAATTCACTCTGCATTCTCAGGGTGGCCTCGAGCTCACAGCGATCCTCCTACGTCTCTCTGCCTCCCGAGTGCTGGGATTAAAGGCATGTGCCACCACGCCCGGCTTCAAGTACATTTTTTTTAATGTTTTCTTTGTGTGTGCAATATGTTGTATGTAATATGGTGTAGTGTGTGTATGTGTATGTATGTGGTATGAAAGTATATGTGCACTTGTGATGCCCCATTCTCTCACCTGTGGTGATGGTTGTTAGGTCAGGACAAAATGAAGTCACCGAGGACAGCAGGATGGTGACAGAGACCTAAGGAAGTGGGCCATCCACATTCCTCAAGGGACCACACAGCCATTATGCCTTCCTTGCCTAACAGTGCCCCAGGTCTAAGTTTCCTGCCCCTTTAGCTCTCAGGACACCTGGTCACTGTTCTGGTCTCACACCCTAGCTATTTGAAATGTAAAGAACAAAGGACTTCTTTTCCCTTCCTCACCTTCCCCCAACTGAAGAGCTCTATAAAGCCCACTATCTGTAATCTCAAAGTTGGCTGTGCTCAGCTCTTGAGAGTCAGTCCCGGCAGCTCGTGTTTTTCCCAAATAACAGCTTCCAGCTTTGCCTCAGAGTGGTTTTCTGTGGTCTTGGTCACTCCTGAACCTTAGATCGGTCACTCACCCAAGGTGGCCAGAGTGGTAGGTCAGGTGTCCTCCTCTGTCACTATTCCACCTGGTCTTGTTTTGAACCAGAGTCTCCTTTAACTCTGGAGCCTGTGGGACTGCCATGATACTTGGGTCTATGCTGTCCTTCTTATGGGAAACTGAGGCACACAGAACTGGCACCAGAGATAGAGTGGGGAATCAGAAGAGATACCCATGTTGACATGGACTCAGGGGAATGACTTCCAAAGCCTGGGTCCTGAACTCTTGTAACTCAGAGTTTTTGCAGACAGTATGGCGGCCAGTCTGCTATCATCTTGAGTTCCTTATGCTACTGGTGAGTTAAATTTCCGGGCTACATGACTGGGGACTGCAAGTGGAAAATTACAGAAGTTTAGGGGAGTTTGCCCATGGCTGCACTTAACACGTAACATACAAGCAAGGGTGCAGCTGCATGGACAGGGAGGAGACTCGGGGTCACACTGTCTGCCTGGAAAGGGCTTACATGGTCGACACTGTTTCAGAGGATCATCTGGGTCTGGTTTCTCTGGCAAACTTCTACATATCAGAACAAACCTGGTTTTGGTCTTTATGAGGTAGAACCATTTCACTTAATATGATTTTTTCCAGATCCATCCATTCTCCCAAAATTTCTGTAATTTCATTTTTTCCATACAGCTGCATAGAAGTCTATTGTATATCTGTACCGCTCATCTGTCAATGGGCATACTAGGTGATTCCAATTCTTAACTACTATAAACAGAGCCACAGTAGACATGGATATGCAAATGTATCTGTAAAGTGTGAAGTTCTTGAAGTATATGCCCAGAAGCGACATAGCTGGATCATATGAGAGGTCCGTTTCTAGACTTTTGAAATACCTCTGTTGCAATCACCTTCTTTTTGCTATGACAAACGTATGACCAGAAGCAGTTTATAGGAAGAAAGGTTTTATCTCAGGGTTACAGACTCCGCGGGAAGTTCTGTCATGACAGGAAGAAGCTGGCTCACTTCCGTGCATCCATAGCAGAGAGAGACAAAAGCCAACACCTATAAGCACAAACAACTAGAACTCAAACTGGCTCTCCACACACCTAGTAGGGCTGGACTCAAGATTTGTCCCCAGCCAAGCCTCCTTCAGCAGAGATCTGCTTGCTGGAGACTTAAGAAGTAAGTTTAATCTTTGTCAAAAATAACTGAGTCTATGGGGGACCTATGTTCACATTCAAACCATCACCTTCTGCCTCTGGCCCCCACAGACTCATAAATCATCTCACAAAGCAAAATCCATTCAGTCCAACTTCAAAGGTCCCCATGGTCTTTACCAATTTTCACATTGTTCAAAAGCCCAAACTCTCACCTGAGATTCAAGACTGTCTCATACCTCTGAGTCCTGTAAAATCAAAACACAAGTGAAACACTTCCAACACACAATGGCACAGAGTAGACGTTTGCATTGAAAACAGGCATAATAAGGAAACACTGGATCACGCAAAATCAGCAACCATTTGGCAGACAATAACCATCTACAGTCCCAAGTCCAACATCTACAACCAGAAATCAAGACTCTGGGTTCCCATTCCATCCCTCCAGCTCGGGTGAGCAGCTCGGGGAAAAGTCTGTCCTGAGCTGCCAGCTCTTCTTCGCATCCGTTCCACAGTCCTGGTATATCCAAAACATCCGCGGGTCTACACATAAGCCACAGTTCATCCTCGTAGCTCTGTTTAATGGCCTTACTTGGCCTCAGGTATTTCAACCCTGCTTCGCATGCAACATTTCAGCAGCTCCTGAAACAGTGTACTCTTTGTGACCCGCTTCCCGGCAGTTTTCATGCTTCCAAAACCAATTATCAGGTGGGTTCCATAGCCAAACTTGTAAATCCAGGGTGGGGGATAGAACTTGACCTTGAAAAACAGATGCTTTTTCACAAGTCTTCCCTCAGGCAGGCTCCTTTCTAAAGAATTTGCATTCCTATTAGTTTGAACCTTCTGTGGCTTACCCCCAGGGCATCATTTCCATTGTTTCAATGCAAAGCAGTTTGCACACCCTTAATTAGGGTAATCTTCCTAACAACTGCAGTTTAAGTAACCTAAAACCAGTCTCCTTGCCAGTAACTCCAAACTTGCTTGAATGTTTCCTGTGATAAACTGCATCTTTCATATCCTTCTGTTCTATATTCCCACCAAGCATGCCAGTTTGTTACTTTTAAACTCAATTTTGATCAAATTATCAGGCCTCGGACTGGAGAGATGGCTTAGCAGTTAAGCACTTGCCTGTGAAGCCTAAGAACCTGGTTGAGGCTCGATTCCCCAGGACCTCACATAAGCCAGATGCACAAGGGGCGCATGCGTCTGAAGTTTATTTGCAGTGGCTGGAGGCTCTGGTGTGTCCATTCTCTCTCTCTCTCTTCTCGTTCTCTCTCTCTCTCTCTCTCTCTCTACCTTTTTCTCTGTCTGTCACTCTCAAATAAATAAAAATAAACAAAATTTTAAAAAATTATCAGGCCTCAGGAGCTACACAACCAGTCTTTTTTTTTTCGAAGTAGTGTCTCACTGTAGCTCAGGCTGACCTGGAATTCACTATGTAGTTTCAGGGTGGCCTCAAACTCACAGAGATCCTCCTAACTCTGTCTCCCAAGTGCTGGGATGAAAATCATGTGCCACCATGCCCAGCTACAACCAGTCTTTTTGCCAGTAACCCAGTTCCAACAAAGTTCTCTCCTTTCCCTCTGAAAGTTCATATACCAAGCCTTCACAGTTGATTCTCTCTGCATTTAGCATTTTCAAACTCTTATCAGAGTAGCCCATAAATCTCTGCTACCAGCACTGCAGCACTTCTCCAGTCCAAAGCACCAAATCCTTGCACAGTCTTCCCACAAATGCATTTCGAAAGAATACATTCCAAAAGAATCCATATGGCGAGATTCTTCGCAGTAATGACCCCACTTCTTTGTGCCAATTTTCTGTTGCAGTTACCTTTTCTTTGCTTAGACAAACATCCACCCAGAAGCAGTTTTGGTGGGGGGAGGAGGAGGTTTATTTCAGGCTCACAGACTCCAGGGACAGGTCTACCATGGCAGAAGTAGCTGGTTCCTGCAATCTCAAACTGGCTCCACATACCTAGTACGGCTGGACTTAAGAGCTGGCCCCAGTGATACACCTCTCACAATAGGTATCTGCTTACTGGAGACTTACGGAGGAAGTTTAATCTTAATCAAAAATACCTGAGTCTATGGGAGACATACATTTGCATTCAAAGCCACCACAACCTGCATAACTTACATAATAACTTATAACTTACATAACTTATATAATGGCTATACTTCTTTGCACTTCCACCACCAGTGGATGAGGACTCCTCTATTTAGTGAGCCTTTGTTGTCTGTTTTCTTGATGATAGATTGGCATTTTGCCTGGGGTAAGATGGCATCTCAAAGTCGTTCTGATTTTCATTTCCCTGATGGTTAAGGTAGTTGAACGATTTTTTAAGGACTTGTTGTCCATTTGGGTTTCTTCTTCTGTGAACTTTGTGCTCATGTCATTAAAATGAATCCCACTGGGTCATGATGGATAATCTTGATGTGTTCTTAAATTTGGTTTGCAAGAATCTTGTTGAGAAATTACAGTGTCTATGTTCTTCAGTGAAAAAATTACCTGTGATTTTCTTTATTGCTTGTTTCTTTACCTGGTTTAGAGGTCAGAGTAATGTTGTTCTATACTGTGGAACACCATGAAAGAGTTGGTATTAGATGGTCTTTAAAAGTGTGATACAATTCCATGGTAAATTCAATTTCATTGCTTGTAATAGGTCTGTTTTGGGGAGATTATTTGTGTTTAGAAACTTGTACATTTCTCTTAGGTTTCCAACTTTTTGGAATATAAATTTACAAAGGATTCTCTAAGGATATTTTGCATTTCACTGGGGCCTGCTGCTTTGTCAGGTGGTTGGTCACAGCAATGACCTGGTGCCCATTTTACAGTGACACTGTGCTTTGTAAGTGGTCATTGATATGTAGTGAATGCATGTGCTAGTAAGTAGCCTACAGTGATCTAACACACTACCTTGCTTTCTGTGGGGATGTTAGAGGCCCTGCCCTCCCTGGAGCCTCCACCTTGTGCCTTCAGAAAGCTATGCGGTACATTCATCCTTTTGAAAACTTGTGGAACTTTCTGGTAAGCCAGAGAGGTCAGCTTTGCTGTGTGATCCTCTTGCAGTCAGGTTCAGCATTGCTGGTAGAAATCACCCAAACAAGAGCAGCTTCCGGGAAAAAGAGATTTATTCTGGCTTCCAGGCTTGAAGGGAAGCTCCATGATGGCATGGGAAAACGATGGCATGAGCAGAGGGTGGACATCACCCCTTGGCCAACATAAGGTGGACAATAGCAACAGGAGAGTGTACCAAACACTGGCAAGGGGAAACTGGCTATAATACCCATAAGCCTGCCCCCAACAATACACTCCCTCCAGGAGGCATTAACTCCCAAATCTCCATCACCTGGGAACCTAGCATTCAGAACACCTAAGTTTATGGGGCACACCTGAATCAAACCACCACAGACCCTTATTCTTTGATTTCCATGTTCAAGAAGATGATAAGCTAAAACATGATGCAAAAGGCAAAATAATAGATTCCATTTTTAATATTTTATTTTATTTTCATTCATTCATTTGAGAGAGAGAGAATGGGTGCATCAGGGGCTCACTACAAATGAACTCCAGATGCATGCACCACCTTGTGCATCTGGCTTATGTGGGTCCTGGGGAATCTATCCTAGGTCCTTTGGCTTTGCAGGCAAGTGGCTTAACTGCTAAGCCATCTCTTCAGCCCAGATTCCATTTTTTAGTTTATTTTTTATTGACAACTTTCATAGTTATAGACAATAAAATCATGGTAATTCCTTCCCCCTTCATATTCATTCCCCTTTTCAACTCCACTCTCCATCATATCCCCTCCCCCTCTCAATCAGTCTTTTATTTTTGATGTCATAATCTTTCCCTCCAATTATATTGGTCTTGTGTAGGTAGTGTCAGGCACTGAGAGGTCATGGATATGCAGGCCATTTTGTGTCTGGAAGTAGATCCCATTTTTCTTTTTTGAGAGTGACAAACAGACACTTTATCAACTGAGCCATCATCTCCCTAGGCCTGGATTTATTCTCTTCTAAGTCTCCTAATTTCTTTGGAAACAAATTAGTACTCCTTGTGTTTTTCTTGCCTTTGCTGTGTAAGACAGTATATCAGATTGGAGAAAGAATTAGAAAGTAGTGGAGATTCTTTTTTTTAATATTTTTATTTATTTATTTATTTATTTGCAAGAAAAAGAGTGGGGAGAGAGAGAGAGAAATGAGTGTGCCAGGACCTCCAGCTACTGCAAATGAACTCCAGATGTGTGCGCCCTCTTGTGCATCTGGCTAACGTGGGTCCTGGGGAATCGAACCTGGGTCCTTTGGCTTTGCAGGCAAATGCATTAACCACTAAGCAATCCCTCCAGCCCATGTGCATTCTTTTTGATCTATGATAATTGCCCTCAAGAGAAGAGTGAGTGCCAACTGAAGAGGAATATGGGTGACAGGGAGGTCACATATCTATGAGCCATTTTTTTTTGTTTGTTTGTTTGTTTTTATGAGAGAGAAAGAGAATTTGAGTTCCAGGGCCTCCAGCCACTATAATCCATTTCCACACTTGCATCACCTTGTGTGTCTGGCTTATATGGGAGCTGAGGAGTCGAACATGGGTCCTCAGGCTTTGCAGGCAAGCACCTTAACCTCTAAACCATGTCTCCAGCCCTTATGAGCCATTTTAAAACAATAGCTCCATCACTGTCAGTGATGCAGTAACACAAGTTATCTCACCTTTCACCTGCTAATACAGAGCCTCCCTCAAGAACTCACTAGTGATGCTTCTTGGCTGTGAGAAGTATAAGGGACAGTGGCCTTTCCACGGTGTCACCAAAGACCAGGGGGTACCTCTGCTCTACACAATGAATCTACCCTCCTTGTTTCAGTTACAGCACCCTAGAGCAAACGGAGTTATCTCCCAAGTCACCAGCAAGTGCAAGCCTGTGTCTGCTGGCGTACTGAGAGGTGGAAATTAAACCCTGCAGGCCCTTTTACTGAGGAAGGCATTCCTCATCCTCTCGCTATGGAAACATCCAGAAGGTCAGATCATAATCATTGCCCCGATCCATCACCACCACCCCCATGCTCTCCGCAAACATTTCTACCTTCTTTGTTCTCAAGGATCGTTTATTAAACAGTCCAGGGAGAGACCCGGGCCAGCTTCACTGGCGGGCAACTGCACTTGGTTGCTAGGAGAGCAGTATACACAACACAGCTGTGGTGGATATTAGTGATCTCACGGGAGCCAAGGGTCTCAAACCTCTAAGAATAAAACATAATTTGGAGCTTAGAGATGATATCCATACCTTTAAATAAATGTGAGAGCGGAGGAGTGAGTTACAGACTGGAAGAATACAGCAGGACTGGCCTGAGAGTCAGCTTACATCATTCTGGGCCTGAGGGTTTTTACACCATGAAGCTCCCAGGGAGCGGCGACACCTTTACCAGGGACTGAAGTGATCGCCACGACCCAAGCATAGTTCATTCACACAGTTTCCTTTACATAGGGGAATTTCAAGATGGGTGGGCCATTTGCCTTTTATTCTTTCTTTCCTTTTCTTCATTCCCTTCATTATAAAGAGGAGAAGGAAAGTGAGGGCATTAATGAAGGGTAGAGTCGGGACTAGCACTTCAATTTTCTGACCTCATTGTGTGGTGTCATGTTGTTTCCATACATCAGAAGACATCTCCTGTGTGCTCAGAGACCTCAGGAAGGGGTTTAAAAAGAAAAACCCTGAAAACTCCTCTTATTATATGAACGATATTATGTCTCCTCATGAAACAGGACAATTCTGTAGAAAATGGAATGGATATAATCACAACACATAATCAGGAACGTGTGTGTGTTTCTGCACCACAAGGTGAGTTCTCAGTAAATACTGCCTGATTTTAGCTATGCAAGCAACAAGCCAGCTAAGGGCTGGAAGCGCCCGAGGTGAACTATTACGTGCTAGCTTATCCCTGCAAAATATAATTAATGGTCACATTGTACTTTCCAAACTGGCTCTCGGACAACAGTGTGCCCTTCTTCCAGCTCTCCTGCTATAACACGGAGGCCTGTGTGACAGGAAGTCAAGAAGGAGGACTTACAGTTCATAAATCATGCCATACAAGATGTGTAGAGAACCCCCCCCCAACTACAGAACACCTAAAAATAATAGACAAAACATTATCTTTTTTTTTTTTTTTTTCCATTTGTGTGTGTGTGTGCCAGTGCAGGCCAGAGGACAACTTCTAGTGTCATCCTCAGGAGCGTTGACCTTTTTAAAAAAGTATTTTATTTATTTATGGGCTGGAGAAATGGCTTACTGGTTAAGGAACTTGCCTGCAAAGCGAAAGGACCCAGGTCTGATTCCCTAGGACCCACGTTAGCCAGATGCACAAGGCGGCACAAGCATCTGGAGTGTGTTTGTAGCAGCTGGAGGCCCTGACATGCCCATTGTCTCTCCCTCTCTTTCCCTCTCTTTCTCTCCCTCTGTCTCTCTCAAATAAAAATAAAATAAAATAAAAATGTTTAACAAAATGTTTAAAATTATTTAGTTAAGAGAGAGAAAGAGGTAGATGAAAGAGAGAGAGAATTGCGTACCAGTGCCTCTAGCCATTGCAAACAAACCCCAGACACTGGTACCACCCTGTGCATCTGTCTTAGTACTGGGGAATTGAACCTGGGTCCTTTGGCTTTGCAGGCAAGCGCCTTAGCCACTAAGCTATCTCTCCAGCCCAACATCAACCTTTTTAAAGACAATGTTCCTCACTGGCCTGGAACTCACCAATTATGCTAGAGTGTTTAGCCAACAAGTCCTAGAGACCCTCGTGTCTCTACCTCTCCAGTGCTGGGGGTTAAGGGCACATATACTACCACATCCAACACTTGTAAAAGAAAAAGATTATGTATTGATTTGCAAGGGGAGCGAGAGAGAGAGAGAATGAATGGGCATACCAAGACCTCTTGCCACCTGCAAACAAACCACAGATGCATGCGCTACTTTGTGCATCTAGCTTTACATGGGTACTAGGAAATTGAAACCGATCTGTCAGGCTATGCAAGTGAATGCCTTTAACCACTGAGCCATCTCTCCAGCCTGTACCCAGCACTTTTTATGTGGGTTCTGGGGATGGAACATGGATCCTAATGCTTACAAGACGAGCAGTTTGTCAACTGAGCCGTCTCACCATCCCCTGGACAAAGCACTGTAAGTGTCCCTTAAGATGAACATCTAAACTAGTGGAAAACTAGGAGAAATTCTTGATAACCAAAAATGGCAAGAAAGGAAAGATACTAGTCTATTCAGGAGGAGCAAGACCATCAGAACTGAGGTCAGCTCTGTGTGCACATGTTGATCTCCCAGGGCCTCTAAGGGAGTACATAATTTTCTCCTTAAAGATAATTTATTTTAGGTGCTGGGAAGATCGCTCAGTGTTTAAAGGCGCTGCTTTGCAAAGTCTGTTGGCCCAGGTTTGATTCCCAAGTACCCACGTAAAGCCAATTGCCCAAAGTGGCGCATGTGTCTGGAGTTCATTTGCTGTCGCAAGAGACCCTCCCTCAAATAAATAACTGATTTTCTTAAAAGATAAATTTATTTTAAAGATAAATATTTTAGGCTTTGTGGCTGTATTGTTGTTCTTTGAAGAGCCGCTTAATCGTTTAAAGATCATTCTTCACTCCAAGGCCACACAGAACCAAGTGATTGGTGGATATGTGCTACTGCTATAGGGAACAGGGACAAAGTTGAGGGTCAGAATCAGAGTTTCGGCATAAAGCCCTCCAAAGAAAACTGTAACAAATATGCTTATCAGGGGAGTTGGTAAGGAGTCACCAGTGCTGACTGTGGCCCTAGAAAGGGAGAAAGACAAAGTGTCGGTCTGTCCCTCCCACTGGTGCCCTGACAGCCCCGCTGTGGACAGAGTCCTGAACCCACCTATCTATATGCCCTGAACATCTGAGGTGCACGTTTAGCTCAAGACATGCAGAGCAGTCATTGTACCAAGCGTGTAATCACATTGAAAGCATCTCCTCAGTAAAGCACTTTAAAGCCAGATCTCAAGGAAATTCTCACAAACCAAGTTCCAAGAAATATAAACTCGTGATTTAAAATAAACAAACCCTCACAAGAAAACCTCAAAAGAGCTTGGCATAGGGGCATGTCTACAATCCTAGCACCTAGGAGGCTAATAAAAAACAGATCCTAAGGGCTGGGGAAATGGATTAGCGGTTAAGGCATTTGCCTGCAAAGCCTAAGGACCCTGGTTCAACTCCCCAGGACTCATGTAAGGCAGATGCACAAGGGGGCGGGGTGCATGCATCTGGAGTGTGTTTGTAATGGCTAGAGGCCCTGGCATGGCCAGTCTCTCTCTCTCCCTCTTCCTCTCTCTCAAATAACTAGATAAATAAAATAGTAAAAAAAAACTTACATCTTAAAAAAAAGATCATAAGTTTAAGATTATCTTAGACCACAAAATCTGTCACCAAAAGAAAAGAAAATCAGGCTGGAGAGATGGCTCAGCAGTTTAAGGTACCTGAGTTTGATTCCCTAGAACCTACGTAAAGCCAGATACACAAAGTGATGCATGTTCTGGAGTTAGTTCATTTGTGGTGGTAAGAGGCCCTGGTGCTCCTATATTTATCCTCTCTCTCTCTTTCTTTCTCTCTCTCTCTCTCTCTCTCTCTCTCAAACAAATAAACAAATGAAATACTTTTTACAAAAGGAAAGAGGACTGATGATATTGCTCAGCAGTTAAGGCACCTGCCTGCAAAGCCGAATGACCTGGATTTGACTCCCCAGGACCCATGTAAAGCCAGATGCACAAAGTGATGCATCCATCTGGAGTTTTCATTGGCTAGAGTTCCTGGCAGGCCCAGCCTCTCTGTCTGTCTCTCTTCCCTCTGTCCCTTTCCGCTAGCAAATAAATGAATAAATTTTAAAAAGAAAACCCAAAATACACAAGACAAGAGACAAGCCACTCTGAAGAAGAGAGTGCAGAATGGCTGGAGGCAGGGGATGAACCAGGGACAGGATATGAAATAGATATTCTAAATAGCTCTTCAGGAGATTTCTAATGGATCTTGATGCTAAAAAAACTACCCTTCAGAGCTTAGCAACAGAAACACCAAAACTCAAAGCAGAAAGAGGGGACAACTTGGCTGAGAGACTTCGATCTTATGATGACGGATGTAGAGAATCCCAGGTTTTATCCAGAGCACGTGTTCTTGCCTCAATCACTTCCCCGGGCTCTTGAGCATTTTGGTAGGGACGCATTCTAGCACTTTATCTGCCGAAACCCATGTGAGCTGATCCCTGGCTGTGTCCCCAGATTCCCTGTGTCTGAACACTCCCCATTGACCTCCTGGCCTACAGTCACACCATCTCTGTTGATTCAAGTGTACCCCCAAGATACATGAAGAGCTCTGTGAACAGAGTCAAAAGTGTAACCGAGTGAATCAGGAGGCTCTGGGCTTTAGGTGCAATGCACCGAGTCCAGGCTGTCACATTAATGGAAAGAATTAACTTCAAAGACTAAACTCAACAGGGACCTTAAGATGAACAGGTGCTATTTATGATCTCTCCGATCATACTAACATTAGGTGTGAGGGTAAACCTGAATCCCAACACTGCCCAGGCAGCCAGGCAAATGTCTTATAGGCATGGCATTTGGGTGGGGGGGGCCTTCACCTTAAGCCTTTGAGGAAAGGATTTTTGTTGTCCTCATCAGACACACCCTGAAGGCAAAGCTCAAAAAGTAACCCCAGACACGTAGCCAGTGAGAGGAAAAATTGTTCCTATGCTATGGGTCCGTATTAGCAAGCTTGCCCAATAGGGGTGAACTCGGTCTCATCCCCAGCACTGGGGGGAAAAAGCTATTTTTTAATCTTAATAGCTACATGTCTTCCCTCTTATGAAAAAAAGATGACTGTGTGTGTGTGTGCATGTGTGTGTGTGGCTATTATACATAGGGAGTGTGTGTGTGCTACATGTAGGGTGTGTGTGTGTGTGCATGTGCACATGTGTGTTATATGTAGGATGCATGTGTGTGTGCGTGCATGTGTGTGTTATATGTAGGGTGTGTGTGCATGCACATATGTGTGTATAGATACATACATGTGGAGGCCAGAGGAAGATGTCAGGTGTCCTTGGCTGTTGGTTTTCTGCCTTATTTCTCTTATTTCCCTCACTGAACCCGAAAGTTCACCTTTTTTCACTTAGCCTGGCTGACCAGCAAGCTCCAGCCACCCTCCTGTCCCTGTCCCTGTCCCCTCAGAGCTAGGGTTGTAGGCCTATGCACGGCTATGCCCAGATTCTTTTTTTTTTTTACATGGCTTGCTGGGGATTGAACTCACATCTTCATACTTGCTTAGCAACGACTCTTAACCATTCAGCCATCTCCCCAGCCTCAACTTTGCCATTTGAAACTAATAGAAAGAAGAGATTTAAATTAATGTGAAAAAGAACAAGAAAAAAGGTCACTCCATGGTGGAGAAATCTCCCAAAACTGACCTACCTCGGCCAGGTGATCAAAGTTAACATCATCAGCGACAGTCATGTCACTGGCATGTTCTCCTGAGAGGGGTTTTTCTCCAAATATCTTCTCCATGACCCAGTAGAACCATAATGAAAATACTCTATGAAGCCCATGACCAAGTGCCCCTTCACACCGCCAGGACCTGGGAGGCAGGCCCCGGAAGTCAAGCACGCGCTGTGCCAGGCCGAGGACTTGAGCCTGGATCCCCAGCACCCACATAAAGCTGGGCATGGTGGCAACTGTCATCCCAGCACCAGGGAGGAGGAGCAGGAAGGTCCCCGGGGCTCCCGGGCTAGCTGGTCTAGCTGACGCAGTGAGCTCCAGGTTCAGTGAGAGACCCTGGCTCAACATGTAAGGACAGTGATTGAAGAAAATGCTTACCATCAGCCTCTGGTCCCCTCACGCATGAGCTGCACACATGTAAGCCACACAATACAGACACGGATTCCCCTACACACACACACACACACACACACACACACACACACACACACATCACAGAAACTGTCAGAGACCAGAGAAACCCAAGAGACAGGGCAATTAAGTGTCATGTGGCAGTCTCATTGAGACCCTGAGACTGAGGACAGTAAGGGAAAGTTACCAAAACAGTTAAATAGGGAATCAAGTCTGGAGTTCAGTTGATGGTAACAGGCCAGGATGGATTCTTAAGTTGAGACAAATCTACCATGGTGATATCAGGTGTTGACTAAAGTAAAAACTGATTGAGGGGCATACAGGAATTCTCTGTACTATCTTTATAGCTTCGGGTTCAATCTATAGTTATTTTTAAATGAGTTTGAGGACATCTATTTTTAAAAATATTTTATTTATTTATTTGAGAGAGAGAGAGAGAGAGAGAGAGAGTCAGATATATACAGAGAGAGAGAGAAAGAGAGAGGGAGAGAATGGGTGCACCAGGGCCTTTAGCCACTGCAAACAAACTCCAGACACATGCGCTTCCTTGTACATCTGGCTTATGTGGGTCCTGGGGAATTGAGCCGGCGTCCTTAGGCTTCACAGGCAAACAGCTTAACCGCTAAGCCATTTCACCAGCCCAAGGACATGTTTTATCAAATCTAAGAATGTCAGCAAAGTAGAAACGGGATTTTTCTGCTATCGCAGAATCTTTCCCCAGAAATGTTAGCAACAGAACCAAGAACTCAGTATCTGGAAACGTTTAGACATTCTTCTTTTTGAGGCAGGGCGTCGGTCCAAATCGTTTCCTGACATCAATTCCACGTCTACGAGCACACGCTTGAGATTCGCATTCATTGCTATGCCTTCAACGCACAGTGATTGGAAAATGTGCCACATAGGTTGGGAGATGCTTAAAGGCAACGACCAGATCTCTTAGCTGGTGCTCAGTACCTGCGCCAGCACCACCGACTGGGTGAATCACGTTGCACAACTGTGCGAAACGTTCACGCTTGACCTTGCCTTGGTACTAATGTAGTTGAGCCAATTTTCCCAGTAGAGGGCGCTGTTGACCACTAAATGGAAGCAATGCCTGTCATTGAAGAATGTTGGAGTGTTGATTCGACTTTGAACAGTTTGTAAGGTAACTTTGAGGCAACAGCCATTCCCAGCATTAGAGTAGCAGCAAAGGGAGGGCAGACAGCACCAGCTTGCGTGGCTGGGGGAGGTCGGATGTGCGTTTCTGAACAGTAACGTCCAAAGACTGTTCTTGGGAAGTCTCCTCCACGCTTAGCGATGGAGCATGCATGCTTTTTTGCTCTGTGTAGCACGTCTCAGGGCATGAAATCCTGCACCTAAATGCAACCAGGGCCTACATCATCTGGCCCGTGGCATCTCCAGAGACCGTGTGTCACTTTCCCAACCTTCCTGTGTATGCTAACTTCGTTGGCTTTCTTTAGCATCTCCTTGTTTAAAATGTTTCTTTTAATTATTTGCAAGCAAGAAGACAGACAGAGAGAATGGGCACTCCAGGGCCTCCAGCGGCTGCAAAGGAACTCCAGATGCATGCACCACTTTGTGCATCTCGCTTTATGTGGGTACTGGAGAATCGAACCCGGGTCATTTGGCTTTGCAGGTAAGTGCCTTGACTGCTGGGTCATCTGTCCAGCCCTGAGCCTTGAGCGTCTGTTCTAGTTGGCTTGTTGGCTTACCATGAAGCTCTAGCTACTCTCCTGTCTCTTTCTCCCCCACCCACAGGACTGGGGTTACAGGCATGCTTAGCCCCACCAGCTTTGTTAAATGCAGGTGAAGGGATGGAAATCAGATCTTCAGCCTACACACGCCAAGCACTCACAGTAGAGAAGCCATCTTCCCAGCACTGTTGCTTCTAGAATAAGCAACCAAAGGGATGACCCCATACCTGCCAACTGCTCTAGACCTCTCCAATCTGCTTTCCTCTTCTCATCCAACATGAATGCAACATTCTTATCTAGAAAGGAGAACTCATATTTGGCTGGAAAATTAAGAAGAATCAATGTAGTAAACAAAACATAAAAATGTTAGCTACACAACATTTTTTCCCCTAAAAACAATAGAACAGAATAAAAGGTAATATTGCATATATCAAAATCTTGTCACTGTGGAGAAAGATTATCCAGGGAAATGGTCTCCAAGATGCCCGTGCTAGTGGGCACATGTTACAGTTACCCGTACATTGCTGGGAGGAAGCATTCAACCGAAAGTGGCTCATGGCGGGGGTGGGGGGCGTGTTCTTATTTGGGCTTCCCGTCTCAAGGGGAAACTCCACGGTGGCAGAGGAAAAGATGGTAGAGCAGAGGCTGGACATCGCTTTCTTGCCACAGCAGGCGAAAAACGACAGCAGGAAAGCGAGCCAAGTTCTGACAAGGAGAAGCTGGCTATGACACCCATAAGCCAGCCCCAACAACACACCCTCTCCAGGCAAGTCTCCACCTCCCAAACTAGCAACTTAGCATCTAGAACACATGAGACTATGAGAGACCTCTGATTCCAACCACCACAGACCACTAGCACTTATATGTATTGTTTAAAGTGAAGCAGAAAAGCTCTGCCTATGGACGGATTCCCAAAGAAGAGCTGCAGTCCTGTAGGGCTCCGGGGGGGGGGGGGGGGGGGGCGACAGGGCTCTTGGGTCAGACTAGACCAGGGGCAATGCTCCTCTCACTCAGTCTTCACCACAAATTTTCCTGTGCATTGCTAATGGAGATCTCTTTGACTTTGCTCCTAAACCCTTCTTATGTGATTTTACTAATCTTTAAGAACTTTCTCCGTATCTGCTGTGAGAAAACCTTCCAGAATTGTATTGCACATTTCTTGTTCCAAGCATGGAATGAGTCATATCTCTGAGAAATGACATGTCAAGACACAATCTCTGCACTGACCCTGGTCCTGGCATGTGGGGGTGATGACTGTTTCTAGGTGTGTAAGTGATATGCACATTTTGTACTAAAAGAAGAGAGGGAAAAGGAGAGGGAGGAAAGGATGTAGAGAGGGAAAGAATAAGTGAGCAAAAAAGTATCTCTTGGGCTGGAGAGATGGCTTTGTGGTTAAGGCGCTTATCTGCAAAGCCAAAGGATCCAGGTTCGATTCCCCAGGACCCATGTAAGCCAGATGCACAAGGTGGTGCATGCGTCTGGAGTTCATTTGCAGTGGCTGAAGGGCCTGGCAGGCCCATTCTCTCTCTCATTTGCTCAAATAAACTAATAAATAAAGTTAAAAAGTATCTCTTGAGTTTATATTGATACTTCAAATTTATCAAAGTTCTAAGGTCTTTGGCATGTGCATGTGTATGCATGTGTATATATGTGTGGGTGCATGTGTGTGTGTGGAGGCCAATGGTTGAAGTCAGGCATGTTTCTCAATCACTCTCCACCTTATTTATTGAGACAGGGTCTCTCTGAGCCAAGAGCTCACTGGCTCAGCATGTCTAGCTAGCCAGATTTCCCGGGAGATCCTCCTACCTCCACCTCCAGAGTGCAGGCATTCGACGTGGTTACCAGGCCAAGCTGGCATTTAGATGGGTGATGCTCACCTGAACTCAGGTCCTCATGTTTTCATAGCAAGTACTTTAACCCTTGAGCAACCTCCACAGCCCCATGGTTTCTTTTTTTATTTGTTTGTTTCTGTTTTATGGTTTTTGTTTTTGTTTCTTTGTTTGTTTGTTTGTTTGAGGTAGGGTCTCATCTAACCCAGGCTGATCTGGAATTCACTCTGTAGTCCCTAGCTGGACTCAGACTCACAGTGATCCTCCTACCTCTGCCTCCTGAGTGCTGGGATGAAAGGCATTTGCCACCATACTGGGCAATTAAAAAAAAATTATTTGGGCCTGGAGAGATGGCTTAGCCGTTAAGCACTTGCCTGTGAAGCCTAAGGACCTGGTTTGAGGCTCAATTCCCAAGGACCCACGTAAGCCAGATGCACCAGGGGGCGCACGCAACTGGAGTTCGTTTGCAGTGGCTGTAGACCCTGGCGTGCCCATTCTCTCTCTCTCTCTCTCTCTCTCTCTCTCTCTTTCCTTCTCTTTCTCTCTGCCTCTTTCTCTGTCTGTCACTCTCAAATAAATAAATAATAATGAACAAAAAAAATTTTTTTAATTATTTGTAGGGAGAGAGAGAGAGAGGGAGAGAGAATGAGTGTGCCAGGGCCTCTTCCTGCTGGAAATAAACTCCAGACACACGCACCACTTTGTTGCACCTGCCTTCATGTGAGTTCTGGGGGATGGGACCCAGGAAGTTATGTTTTTAAAATATAGTCAGATATGAGAAAAGCAGGTGCCATAAGCAACATCCAGCAGATTATAGGCCTAAGAAACAGAATTTCAAAGACAGAATCTTAGGTTTTCCTAAATTAACCTCTATCTTTAAAGGTTTTCATTTAGAATCTAACATTTGAAGGGAAGAGAAAATCTGAACTGCTGCACCTTCATAGTTGAATGGAAACACAGATTCGGGGATCCTAGGGGGTCAGGTAAGATCTCACTTCAGCCCATGCTGACCTGGAACTTACTCTTTAGCCAGGGTTGAACTTGAACTCATGGTGATCCTCCTACCTCAGTCTCCTGAGTACAGAAATGAAAGGCGGGGCCCACTACTTCTGGATCTGTTTTTTTTTTTTTTTTTTTTGAAGATAGGGTCTCATTTTCTCTAGACTGGCCTGGAGCTCTCTGTGTAGCTCAGGATGGTCTTGAACTTCGGATCCTCACGAGTGCTGGGATTACAGGCGCGTGCCACCACACCCAGTTAATGCCATGCTAGGGAATAAACCCACAGCTTTATACAAGCTAAGCAAACACTAACAACTGAACTGTCTCCCCAGACCACAGATTTTTAAATGACTAAATTTAGAAATCAACTAAATATAATAGCAATAATTTATAGATTTCATGGAAGATAAAATAAAAATAAATAAATAAACTGGAAACCAGAGGGATCCTGTCTACAGTGAAGGAATGAGTGACAAAAACATTGCCAATACAGAAGAAGAGAAAGAGAAGTGTTTAAAGAAATCACGTGAAACACTTGCTTAATTGGGGGCTTGGAGGGTAAGAAGGAAATCAAGCAGAGGGTATGTATGAAGTGAGAAGTCATTAAAATTTTCAGAACTAATTAAAAACTGTCCCATAGGGTACAGAGGCCCAGTGAATCCAAAGCACAGTGATGTACAGAATTAAAAAAAAAAAAAAAAAAAAAGACCTCAAGTCAATCATCTAAGCCTCCACCCCAAGAACCTAGGAAAAGAAGAGCCATGAATTCAAAACAATCAAGAAGAAGGGAACTAAAGTGGAAATCAATGAAACTGGAAACTGAAAAACAGAGAAAAATCAATGAAACCAAGAGCGAGTGCTTTGACTAGCGCCAGCGAATTGGCAAGCCTCCAGCAAGTTTAACACGGAGAGAAAGAAAAGGCAGATGTTAGCACTTCGGAGGTTAATAAAAAAAGATCGTAAGTTTAAGGTCAGCTTAGACCACTAAATCTGTCATCAAAAGAAAAGAAAATCAGGCCGGAGAGATGGCTCGGCAGTTAAAGGTACCTGCTTACAAAGCCAGACGGCCTGAGTTTGATTCCCTAGTACCCACATAAAGCCGGATGCACAAAGTGGCGCATGTTCTGGAGTTCATTTGCGATGGTAAGAGGCCCGGGGCTCCTATGCTCATCCTCTCTCTCTCTCTCTCTCTCTCTCTCTCGAACAAATAAACAAAAAAATACTTTTTAAAAAGGAAAATAGGAGTGGAAATATTGCTCAGTGGTTAAAGCACTTGCCTACAAAGCCTCATCACCTGGGTTTGAGTCCCCAGTACCCATGTAAAGCCAGATGCACAAAGGGACGTATGCATCTGGAATTTGTTTGCAGTGGCTAGAGTTCCTGGCATGTCCAGGCTCTCTATCTCTTCCCTCTAACCCTCTCTGCTAGCAAATGTTGTGTAGGAGTAGTTCTGGGGTTCACTACTCAGCCAGTCACCAGTCTGATGAAAGTTCTCCTCTGGCCTTTTCCTGTGTGGGCACAGAGCACATGTATCTACACACACACACACACACACACACACACACACGACATTTAAGCCTGGCATGATGACTCACATCTGCAATCTCAGAACCCAGGAGGCAGAGGCAGGAGGATCACCATGAGTTCAATGCCAGCCCAGGCTACAGAGTGAGTTCCAGGTCAGCCTGGACTAGTGCCTCAAAAAAAAAAAAAAAAAAAAACCTCAAACAACACTTAATCGATTATTTTTATAATCATATTAGAAAATAGAAGATAACTGGATTTGTAAAAGTTGAATGCCTCCATCTGCAAACCCACAGAATTTCCCAGAGAATTCTACCACACATTTAAAGAAAAGTTAACAGTGTGTTATCCATACAAGCTCCTGCACAACATAGGAGAGGGCAGAACTCTTTCAATCACTTTTCTGAAGCTGGTTTGACCCTGATGCCAAAACCAGATCTCTCCCTCCGCCCCCGTCCCCCCCACAACTACAGGAGCTGCAGAGACGGTTCCATGGACAAAGGGCTTGTCCCACGTGCATGAGAGCCTGAGTTCAGATCCCCGGCACCCATGTAAAACTGAGCAAGAATAGGCTGTGCCTGTCATCGCAGTGCTGGAAGAGGCGGAGGTAGAGACAAGATCCCCAGGGCATACAGGCTTGCTGGTCTCTTCTAATGGGTGCGCTCTCAGTTTGGCAAGAGGCGCTGTTGAAGAGGAACCACGCCATTAACCTCTGACTTCCACATGCACACCCGCACATGTGCCCGCAAGCTGTGGTAGACAGCTTCATGTTGCTGGGGTGAACTCCCAGACCCGACACAGCTTACAGCAGGAATGGAATTTACGGAAGCTTACAGATCCTGGGGAAGTTCTGCACTGGCTGAAGAAACTGGCCCCTTTTCACAGGTCCACGCAGAGAGAAAAACCAAAAGCAACCGCCACGGGCATAGGCAAGCGCGCTCCAAGAACTCCAGGCAATGCTCAATCACTCTGCGTATCTGTAGACTGGAATTCTGATCCACCCCCACGCCTTAGGGCTGGACCCTGGGATCCACCCACAGTGACACCAATTTACAAGCTTGAATAAAACTCCTGAATCTATTGGGCCAGCGCAGTGGCTCATGCTTTAATCCCAGCACTTGGGAGGCAGAGGTAAGAGGATTGCCGAGAGTTCAAGGCCACCCCGAGACTCTATAGTGAATTCCAGGTCAGCCTGGGCTAGAGTGAGACCCTACCTTGAAAAATCAAAAAATTTTTAAAAATTTAAAAAATGAAAATAATAAAAAAAACACCACATGCTGGCCATCTAGATGCATGCTAATAATGCTAGCACTCAGAAAGCTGAGGCAGAGGGATTGAGCTGAATGCAAGATCTTGTCTCCAAACGTAAATAAGTAAATAAATAACTTTTTGGAAAAAAATAGAAAATTTCATGGACTCTGATGTTTTGCAAACTCAGAAAATAAACTGGTGAGTTCAGCGAGGTCATAAGACATAGACTCTAAGGGAGAAACATGTCAGCAGATGGTTCACAAAAGAGGCAATGTGACCCGTTAGCAAACATGTGGCTAAATGTTCACCCACCAAGAAATGCATTATAAAACAAAAATCAAGTTTCATGTTTTTTTGTCCATCAAAACAATACGTTTTTTTATTCTTTTAAATATTTTATACTCTTTTTAGGCTGCTTTGCGCTGCTTAGCGTGAAATGAATAAAACAAATAGTGGGAAAAGTGTGGCAAGGTTGTCAATGCCATACATGGCCACTGCCCGCGCCCCCTGTTGAAGAAATCATGGCTCTCCACATGAAGAAAGAAGTTTGGGGGTTTTCTGAGACTTTGACCTTCGCTTCAGTTTTATGTCTGCAAGTGTTTTACTGAAGTGATCCACAAACAGGAAGTGCAGTGCCCATCACTGAATCTAAAATATCAAAAACTCAGCGCAATGAAATAACTCAAAATAGGAGTAAGCAAGCTACAACGTGTAGGCCAGATGGGACCCGATGTTTGTACATACAGTTTGGTCGGAACACAGACATGTCCATTTGTTTATACATGATCCATGGCTCCTTTTGTGTTACTGCTGCTGTAACTACTGCAGGATTGAGCAGTTGAGAGATAATGTGGCCCACAGTCTAGACTACTTCCTACCTGGCCCTTTATAGAAAAGGCAGATGTGCTCATCATTTATTTAGAACATGGTTACTAATTAGTAATCTATGGTCCATAGTCCTCATAGACTACTTTTCGCCCACTAATCAAGACTTCATGTAGAGTTTATTAAATGGGGAAAATGGGGGGGGGGGCTGGAGAGATGGCTTAGTAGTTAAGGTCCTTGCCTGCAAAGCCCAAGGACCCAAGTTCAACTCCCCAGAACTCACGTAAGCCAGATGCACAAGGTGGCATGTGTGTGTAGAGTTCATTTGCAGTGGCTTGAGGCCCTGGTGTGCCCATTCTCTCTATTTGTTTCCTCTCTCTCTCCCTCTCTCTCTCAAAATAAATAACTCAAATTAGAAAACAGAATTTTGGGCTGGAGACATGGCTTAGTGGTTAAGGCGCTTGCTCACTAAGCCTAAGGACCCAGGTTCAACTCTCCAGGTCTCACATAAGCCAGATACACAAGGTGGCGCATGTGTCTGGAGTTTGTTTACAGGGGCTAGAGGCCCTAGCACACCCATTCTCTCTCTCTCTCAATCTCTCCCTCTTTTCTGTCTCTAATAAATAAATAAATATTAAAAATAAATAAATAAAAACAGAATCTGAAAAAAAGTCTCATGCTGTGGGAAAGCCAGAGAACAGAATTTCAGGTGTTCTATCATTGTGATTATGTGAAGACAGACATGGTAAAAGGACATAGGAGACTGGGGAGAGAGCTCAGTGGTAGAAGGCTTTCCTGGCATGCACAAGGCCGAAGGCTCAATCCCCGCTTCTTCAAAACTAACAACAGGTCTCCATCATAATAGGAGGAAAAGATGCTAAGATGCTGACATCAAAATAAAAGAGAGACTGAGAGGGGGAGGAGATATGATGGAGATTGGAGTTTCAAAGAGGAAAGTGGGGGGAGGGAATTACTATGGGATATTGTTTACAATCATGGAAGTTGTCAATAAAAAATAAATTAATTCAAAAAATAAGCATAGGTCTCAAAATGATCTACAGCAAAGTGATAAGGTTATTTGTCTTCAAGTGGCATGATTTCACTTGGACTTTTACCATTCTGCTTTTCAGCTGCATAAATGAACACTTTTAAAGTGTAAATGTAAATACCAATTTAGAAATTGAAATTAAAATTAAAACCCTATTCACTGGGATGCCACACTTTTGGGTGAAACATACGATTTTGTGTTAAAATATAACATTTGGGCTAGAGAGATGGCTCAGTGGTCAACAGTACCTTCTTACAAAGCCTGGTGGCCTGGATTCAGTTCCCCAGGACTCACATAAAGCCATATTCACAAAGTCAGTGGTGTATACATCTAGAGTTCGTTTGCAGTGGAAAGAGGCCATGGTGTGCCCATTCTCTCATTCCTATCTCTCTCCCTCTGCTTGCAAATAATTAAAAATATAAATAAAAATATAATATATATAATTATGTATAAATCTCAAAACTATATCTAATTTTCAAATACATATACATGCATATATATTTGATACATGTATATATACATATATATATATATATATATATATATATATATATATATATATATATATATATAAAATTTTCACTGAGCATTCCCTGTTCCCCACAGAGAGCTCCTTCCTCCCTGCCAAGGCTCACAGTTGTCTCTCCATTCAGATGTGTGAGTGGCTAGAATGGTTGAAAAACCTGTGGCTCCTTCATTTCTGGGCCTGCTCTATTCAAACAGGAAAAGAACCTTTTACTAAGACAAAAGGAAAGAGGCAACACATAAAGAAATGGGAGGTGTGGTTAATCACGCCCATAAATAATGAATTTCAAAGACCCTTTCTCTTTCATTTCTCTTTTATTTTTTATTGTCTGAGTGCAACACGAGACCCCCTCCAAACAGAACCTTGAAATCAATGAATGGGATCCTGGGCTAGAGAGGAAGAGGTGGAGATGAGGCCTTGGGAGCAGCCACGGGAAAGAAAGGAGTGAAGATTGCTCCCATCCTTGGGTTTTGTGAGACATGATCTCGTAGATCTCGGGATGACCTTGAATCTCCCATCCTCCTGCCTGCACCTCCAGGGTGCAGGGCTCCCTGCAGCAGAACCCCGTGACAGGCTCAGGCTAACACTCGGACGGAAGAAAAGCAGATCCCGTTTCTCATCATCCCCTGGATGTGCGTCTGCGAACTTAGCTCAACAACGAAGGAGAAAGTTTTAATGCGTTTCCCACCATTTCCTAGACATTAAGGGCTTAGCCAAAGGATTGCGCTTAAATCCAAACCAGCAGGCGTGATGAGCAACGTGAAAAAGACGCAAGTGAGAACAGTTTAGCCGGAAAGGTGAGGTCGGCCACGGGAACTTCACTTCCCATAAGCGCTTCCTATTATGTGCAGGGCCTGGAAAGAAATTGCAGCTTTAAACTTTCTGAACTGCTCTGGGGGAAAGCAATGGTTGCTTTGCAGCGTCTCCTCGTTATCTGAGGATAAAGGGCAGGAGTTGCTGATTCCAATTAGACACAACTCGTTCCAACTCACCAGGCAAACCTGACTTCATTACCAGCCTGCTCAGCCCGAGTGTGCCAAGACGCATTATGACAGCGAAAACCAGGCACTGAGGTGAGGGACAGGCAGACTTCAGGAGGTAAGAGAGCCGGCAGCAGAAAAAACAACTACACATCCATCATTGACCCGTCGTCACTCATTAGCCACCTCCCATTTCTCAGCCCGAGGAGCAAATTAAAACTATTCTCTTTTTTTGGAACCAATAGTCACAGCTGTGATCCTGGCCTATATTTTCTCTGCATTTTTATTCCTTTATGAAAATTTTCCAAATCTAATGCGTAGAGCACGCTTATAATCTCAGCACTGTGGTGGCAGAGGCAGGAGAATCATCACAAGTGTGAGACCAGACTGGTCCACAGAGCAAGTTCCAAGCCAGCCAGGACTCCACGGCAAGAGTCCTGTCTGAAGACTGCCCTCGCTCTCCGCCTCTCACACAGATGTCTCAAATCTACAAAAGAGGTAGATGTAAAGTGATTTGGGGAGCCAGAGGGATGGCATAACGGTTAAGGCATTTGCCTGCAAAGCCAAAGGACCCAGGTTCAATTCCCCAGGACCCACGTTAGCCAGATGCACAAGGGGGTGCACGTGTCTGGAGTTCATTTGCAGTGTCTGGAGGCCCTGGCGCATTCATTCTGTCTTTCTCTCTCCCTCTTTCTCTGTTAAATAAATAAAATAACAATATTTAAAACGATTTTGGTTTAAATTTCTAAAAGGAAGCCTGAAGTGACAAGCCTCACTTCACTGATCCAATGTATCTTCACTAAGCAACTACTATGCACCAGACATTTAGGATATAGCAGAGAAGAAAAAAAAAAAAAACAGTTATAAAAGTGCAAAAAGGGGCTGGAGAGAACTCAGTGGTTAAGACACTTGCTTACACAGCCTGACTACCCTGGTTCAATTCCCTATTATCCATGTAAAGCCAGATCCACAAAGTGGCATATGTGTCTCGAGTTTGTTTGCAGTGGCAGGAGGCCCTGGTAATCCAAATTTTTTGTCTATGTCTCTTTCTCTGCCTTAAGTATAAATAAATAGAAAAAATAGGGCAGGGGGAGATCTGCCTTCTTTTCTCCAAAACCATTTTAAATCCAAAAGGAAAAGAATTACAACGACACAGTGTCGGAAGAGCAAGGACTTTCTTTATTCCCCATTGTGTCCCTTGAGCCTTCAGCAGTGTTTCCTCAATGATAGACAGAGGTGATTGCCTGATCTGTGTAAAGAAAGCAAAATTCAAAATGTACAATGGGCCATAAAACCAGAGCAACATCCTGAACAGGATGTGCTGATTAGTGTGGCCCATCCCACTGCCCCACCCTGGTTATCAGGACATCAAGGTGCCCAGCATGAAAAAGTAAATGACCAGCAATGGGAGCTAAGGAAGGAGGTGCTTGGGAACTGTCCCCAAGTAGCCACACCTCCTCCACAATAGAGAGGGTGTCCACAGCTCTGTTCTACTTAAATCTTTTGACCAAGCACTTTGAACCCTCTGCTTTATATGGGCCAGGGTCAGGCCCTGCAGGACATCAAAGTGTGTTAGGGTTCTCCAGAGAAACGGAATCTGTACGATGTATGCATAACACAAGGGTATCACACTAGAGAGGCAGAGAGGGCACGTCAGAAGAAGAGGGACCAATGACACAGTCCCACTCTGAGGCCTGAAAGCTCTGTGGAGCGGGGCTGGTGTAGTCCGCATTGGGAAGTCCACGACACGGGAATCTGATGTCCACTAGCAATGGGCACGCGTGCTGGAGAATGGTCAGGCTCGCGCTGGCTGACTTTCTCTTTCTGCTCTTGTTCCGTCCAGCACTGCAACCTGAACTCACGTTCAGGGCATTTCTTCACCTCCCTCCCCGCCTCCCCTGCAGTGGCTGATTCATCTCTGGAAATACTCTCTCACATGTATGCCCGGAAGTGTGCTTTCCCCAGTCTTCTAGGCGTCTCTTCATCCATTCAAGTTGACAACCCAGTTTAACCAGGTAACTTCCATGGAGGCCAGCATCTGGGATGACGTCACTGATGGTATCTGTGCCCTCTGCAAGCTTCACGTCCGGAGGTCATTTGCAGTGGCTAGAGGTCTTCGTGTGTACATTCTCTCTCTCTCTCTCTCCCCTCTGTAATAAACAAATAAATAAACAGAAAAAACGTTTTTTAAAATTTAAATTTTCAAGCCGGGTATGGTGGCACAAGCCTTTAATCCCAGCACTCGAGAGGCAGAGGTAGGAGGATTGCCATGAGTTAGAGGCCAACCGTGCAATGACATAGTGAATTCCAGGTCAGCCTGGGCTAGAGTGAGACCCTACCTCAAAACAACAACAAAAGAAAATTAAATTTTCTCCTGTGGAGAAAGCAAGCAGTTATATTATGAATGGTGCGATGGATGAGCTCATGTGGCAAGTAAGACAATTATGTGTCTGTATATTGGTGCAGAAGAAACCTGTATAAGTCATTGTAATGTCCCCGGGAAACCCAAAATAGTACAGTATCCATATATTCAATAAATAACAAATGGACCTTGCTGCCTAGCATATTATAAGATGCAGTAATCAAAGTGTGCAAAAGCGATATGCTGACTCCAAGGTGGGGGGGGGGTGTCTCAGAAGTTCTTAGAGATTCTCACAAGATGATTTGGAGTTTCTCAGATCATCAGGTCATAGAAAGGACAGGTGGAAGAAGCAACTGTCAAAGAGGTGTGGGATCCATGCACAGTCTCAGAGGCTTGAAACATGAGTAAGTCTGGATGGTGTGAAAGAAAAAGAGGAAGTGGACTGTGAGCAGGCTGGTGTCACACTCCATTCTTCTGGCCTAAACACTGGGCTTTTCCCAGAACTTTACGTTGTCTTTTTCTAATCTTATTTTCCCATATGTATGTGTGGGTGGTACACATGTGTGTATGCAGGTTCATATGTGCATGGGTCGTATGTGTGTGTGCAGGGATGTATGCATGTGTGTGTACATGCTTATGGAGAGCAGAGGTCACCTTCCATCTTATTCTTTGAGACAGGGTTTGTCACTGAACCTAGAGTTCACCAATTAAGCCAAACTAGCTATCCAGTGAGCCCCAGGCCTTCTCCTATCTCTGCCTCTCCAGGGCAAGGCTTACAGGAAGAGACAAGCCTGCAAGCCGTCATGCCTGGCTTTTATAAGGGTGCTGGGGATTTAACTCGGGTTCTTGTGCTTGCAAGGCAGGTATTTTACTGCCTGAGTCATCTCCCTAGCCCCTGTCTTTTCTAATATTTTTTCAACTCCTGATCTGTCTTACCGTCTTGGGATCTGATTATTATATTAGCCAGATTATAGAAGCTAAGTCTACAGTATGAAATCTACAAGCTAGAAACCCAGGAAAATAATTCTGTACGATCAGTCCAAGTCTAAAGGTCTAGGAACCAGTGGAGCTGATGGTGTAAATCCCAGAGTCCAAAGGCCCAAGGGCCAAGGAGCTCTCATGTCCCAAGGTGAGAGAGGATATGTTCTTCCTCTACATTTTACATTTCTCTTCTTTTTTTTTTTTTTTTTTTTTTTACCAGTTACCACATTTTATTCTTTGTCCATCTTTTCCTTAATAGAAGTTATAAAAAATAAATATGGAACGCTTCACGAATTTGCGTGTCATCCTTGCGCAGGGGCCATGCTAATCTTCTCTGTATCATTCCAATTTTAGTATATGCGCTGCCGAAGCAAGCACTACAATTCTCTTCTATTGAAGCACTCAGTGAACACACCTCCTCCAGAAAGACTCCACGTCCAAAAGTGTCACCAGCCGGGGACCAAGCATTCGTCATACACAAGTGTATGGGAGGATATCTGATCCAAAGTGCCATAGGAGAAATCCCAAGGAATGATGTCTTCTAGGTATTCATGATCTCACAGCTACTGTCATTGCCTGTATTAGACCCACTAATATTCTACCATGCATGGTATAGGAAGAGAGAGAGAGAGGACATTGAATTAGAAAAGAGTCTAGTTGAAAGGAAAAAAGGGTATAGGAGTGGGTGGGGGAGAAAGTCCCAGGAGGAGATTATGATCAAAATACATTCCATACATGTATGAAAATTATAAAATCAAGTAAAAAAATGAATAAAGGGCAGTGGTGGAAAAATTAGTGAAATATGAATAAAATCTGGTTTGTTTACATCAACGTCGAGGTGGGTGTTCTGCTTTTCTCACCACTCTCACAAGATGCCGTACAAAAACAGCTTAAGGGAAGAATCTATTTTTGGCTCCAGAGCCATCATGGCGGGGAAGGCGTGGCAGCTGGAGAGGTTGGGGTGGCTCCATCCGCAGCTGGGGGAGCTCGGAGCATGGACTGTTCACATCTTGGCAGGTCAGGAAACAGAGCTGGACAGGAATAAGAGCTGGGTAATTCCTTTACCGACTGCTCCCGGGATCACCTCCTATAGGCGCCATGATCTCCCAAACCAGCACTACCCATTACCATCTAGGGACCAAGTATTCAAATCCATGAGCTGCTGGGGAAATTTTCACTTCTAAACCAAAACAGTGGATGTTGCAGTTAACTTCTTGTTACTGGGCAAGACACTTGGCCCAAAGTGGCTAACGGAAAGAACGGGCTTCTTTTGGCTTAAGGTCTTGATGGAAAGTTTCATCATGGCAGAGCTGAGGCCGGGCCTCACAGCTTGTCACTTCAGCTGGAAGGTAGCTGCAACAATGAGTGAGCCACTGAGCACTCAGTACACACCTCCTCCAGCAAAGCTCCACCTCCCAACTTGCCACCGAGCCCCAAGCGTTCAAAGTACACGAGGCTATGGGGAAATTTCACATTCAAACCACGACGGGGGGGTCATTTAGCTTTGGGAAATGGACCTCAGTAATGTGATATGACTACTTTAGGATAAACTGACTCTGGGGAGAAACATACAGGAATTCACTGTATTATCTTTCCAATTTTATGCAAATCTAAAAAATATTCCAAGATGAAATGTTTATTTTAAGAGAGGATAGATTGTAAATGAAATGTAGATTTTAGTTCATAAGAACCAATTTTTCAACTGGAGTCGGCATTTTTAAATAAATCAGCTTTCACAATCCTGTTTTCTGGTTGTATCCTTCAAATAAAAATAATAATTCATTATGAATTTTCCATGGGAGTCCTAATTCAGATGTTATATCAGAATTTGGTCTGACCCAGGGGAATATGAGGCACTGAAATAGTCAATGAAAAGCAATGAGGACATTGAGAGAGAACAGATGAAAAGTGCCATCACCACTAACCATCTTCAGACAGATGAAAGATAGATAGATAGATAGATAGATAGATAGATAATAGATAGATAGATAGATAGATAGATAGATAGATAGATAGATGATAGATAGTAGAGAGATGGATTATATAAGATATATACTAATAGATATAGATGATATACTCATACACACACAGGCAGAGATGTAAAATTTAATACCTACAGACCCAAATTAAATACATTTATAAAAATAAAAGTCACACAAATTGCAAGATGACTGATCAACCTTCAAATATTCACTAGTCATTGAGTTATTCCAACAGAAGGTGAAGATTTTCATTAACTTTGGATTAGGTTAAAGCAACTTTGTACATTAAATTAATTTCAAGGTAACCCCATGACATTTAAACTTAGAGTTCAGGAAGAATTTGACCCAAGTATCAGCTCTGTGCTTTTCTCTGTTCCTCTGTTTTAATTTCCTGATTCTCACTAGAACTAGACAATTCATGGTCCTATGAGAGCTACTCACTATACATGAGAATCAATAACTACATAAAACAGAAAGAGGAAACTGTGGATAACAGCTCAAGGAACTGTAGACTCCAACCCAGTGGAAACAAGACACAACCTTTCAGGTTACTACAAAGTGCTAGGGAAGAAGTGACTCGACACACCCTGTGCTCTGACTGTGCATGACTACACACCACGGTTCTCCATGACTCTGCGCCTTTGACTTGCTTTCCCTCTGTGGAACCTCCTATTCCATCATACTTATCCCTCAGAGTCAAGTCAAGGATGGCAAGTTTTCCCAACCACTGGGCAGGGTTAATACTTCCTTATTTATTATTTCTGCAGTGTCATATTTAACTCTCCTTGTATCATTAACTCTATTATAGAGGTCATTTAAAAAGATGTTTCATTTTTATTTACTTATTTGATAGAGAGGGAGAGAGAATGGGCACACCAGGGCTTCCAGCCACTGAAAACTAACTCCAGACATGTGGGCCCCCTTGTGCATCTGGCTAACGTGGGTCCTGTGGAATTGAACCTGGGTCCTTTGGCTTTGCAGGCAAATGCCTTAACTACTAAGCCATTCCTCCAGCCCTGAGGTCATTGTTTTTAACTGATTTCCAAGGAACTATACACTTGAAAGTGCCTAGCACCCATTAGGCATAAAAGAATACAAGTATATAGGTAAGAAAATGAGTGATGGATGGGTGTGGATTACGGCAGAGAACAGTTTAGTGTCCAAAGCAACCATGCTCCCTTTTTTTCCACCACTGGGAACACTTTTGTGTTATATTTCTCAGCCTCTTCCATCTATAAGAGGACATATGAATGAGTTCTTTCCAACAGAACATGGGCAAAAATGGTGTGTGTCATTTGGTGAAGCGTCTTCTAAAACCTTCCACTCAAAACTCCAGGTCATCTTCTCTTTCTGTTCACCAGGGAATTTCAGAAAACTCAATGGAAGATCCAAAGAACCCTGGCAGGGAAGCCAATGGCAGAAGCCTGGGTCCCTGAACTACTGCCTGGTGTGAGGACCCAGTCCTGCTGTGGACAGTGGTGTGAATAGCAACCAAAGAAAAATCAACCTATCTTATACGGATATATTAGATGGATCCAGTAAATATGGGAATCATTTGAACCTTTAGCCTGTCCTACCACACATGAATGAATGAATGAATCTAAGACAATATATTAGTGAGCTGCTGGCTTTCCAAGAAACACCATTAGCTGCATTACATTCTCCTGGCCCATCCCTACATCTTGCAAAGCTTTGCTGTTGGTATACCTTGATTAAAATGCACAAATAAAACTTTTGATGAGGTAATTGACTTCTAACCTTTGGGAAATTAGGAAACATTGTCCTTTTGGTAGCTTCCCCCAAGAATTTTAAAAATCCAGGAAGTCATGTTACTCAGAGAACAGTGGCTGGCAGAGGAAGTCGCCCCAAGCTGACCTGTGGCTCCCAGCCCACATACCCTCAGTGACAAGGGTAGAGTAGGCAGACCTGTGCAAGCAGGGACAGCCAGCCCCTCTCAGGAGATCTTATGTTGGGGGGCTGGTTCTCTGTTGTTGTTTTTTTCTTCTTTCTAGGAATAGAATCTATCTAGACCTTTTAAGCCTTGTTATTGTGTGAATTATGTCCCCTCTAAATTAATACGTTAGATCCTCCAGTACCTTGGATTATGACAGTTGGGGAGTAACTGTTTTCTCCAGGGCATGACATGATAAAGGCCTTCATAGAGCAGAGTCTTGTGTGACCTACGGAGTAACTTGACCCCACGGTCATGGCAATAAAATAAGCGAAATAATACAGTGATGGCTAGGTGTATGGCAGAGTAGAGAGTGTTGTTCATACTCTGCGGGGGAAGATGTGGATTGCCATTGGACACTCCTGGGATCCCACCCCAGCCATGCTCTCATGCCTCCCAAGTGCACATGGATTTCAGAGGTGCTAGAGTACGTCAGAGGTGAAAGGTTAAGTAAAGACTGCACTCCAATAGTACGGCTTTCGTGAGATCATCACCTATGCCGCGCCTTGACTTTTCTTTGTAAGATGCAGGTTCTTGTCGACCTCCGAGAAAGAATGTTCACGGAGGAGATAAAGTAAGAACGTGTGGGGAAGCATTACGGCAAGGAGAGGCACATACTTCACACACTCAATGAAAGTACAGACTCAGGGAATGAGTCTGGATGATTCCAGGGCAGAGAAGCCCCACCAGGATTTGTGGCAGCACTTTGGGGGCCAACTGAAATGAAGGGGAGGGTTATGAATGAGTTAATTCGTGGACAAGACAGGGAATTCTAGAAATGGGTTGGCAATTTTCCTGAAGAGAGTTTACATCTGTTTTCTGTCTTTTTGGGTTTTTGGATATGTCCTGGTATCAAATGCACAGCGGGAACAGGCAGTTTTTCAAGGTGAGTGATTCAGAAGGGTCATTATAATGACGCTAAGGACAGTTAGGGTTCTCTTGGTCAGCCATATTGTCTCTAGCTGCATGTGGGTCTTCTTGTGTCTTTGCTGTTTGAATGGTCATATTCAGGCAGAATCAAAGAAAATTTAAAAGGCTCTGGAAAGGGAAGTGAACCCTTCACCCCAGGGTCTTTCCCACATTTGTCACTGGCTGGGAGTCAAGAACTTCAACAGAACTGACAGGCTCAGGGAAGGTTGCCTACACAGAGATAATACCATCTTTCTAAGGTCTCTCGGACAAAACGATTAAAGACAGTAACTGAACTAAGCTTAGTTAACACAGGGCCACCGCATTTAACTTATTTGCGCTCCGCTTTTATCCCTGAACCTGAACAGTGAACCCCGTAATACTTAAAAAATCTTGCATAGGAAGAAATTCTTTCAGATGAAAGAAATAAACAAACCCAGTTCATATATTTTGGCTTAATTTTTAAACTTCACTTAATTTTTCATGTTTGCTTACTCTTTGATCCTGGTTATAAATGACATCTTTTAAACTTTGAAACTTCAGCAGATAAAAAATCAACTTTTCTTCATATTAATTCATCTTAAATTCTCTCCCATGGCATTGTCAAAATCTAAACATCAGTGCTGGGGAGATAACTCAGCCAGTAAAGTGCTTGTCTTATAAGCATGACACTTGAGTTCAATATCCAGAACATACACTGAAGAAAAAAAATCCAGCGTGGTGGCATGTGCTTGTGTCCCAAGGCATGCTGGGTAGGTTGAAACAGGGAGATCTCCAACACTCGCTGGCTAGCTAGTCTATCCTACTTGGTGTGACCTAGGCCAATGAGAGATCTGTCTTACAAAAAAGGTGGAAAGGGGGCTGTGGAAATTGTTCATTAGTTAAAGGCACTTGCTCATGAGTCTGCTAACCCAAATTTGACCCTCTTCAGCACCCATAGAAACCTGGAACAAAATAGCCCATGAATCTGTAATCCCAAGGCACCTATGGCAATGGGAAGCAGAGCCAAGAGAAGGTTTAAATGCCATGGGGTGCCTTTCATATTCAATTGCTATTTTCTCAATTATAACAAAGAGAGGAAAAGTTTAGCACTTTTTTTTCCCCCAGGACAAGTTCTAGATCAAATTTCATCTTAGAAATAATTCCTGGATGACTGAATAATGGTAGTATAACACGCTTCTATATAGCAGAAGTGATATGGATTGAAAGCCTGGGTTTAGGAGCATCTGTCTCATTAGCAGCTACTCCTTGAAGAAGAGACTTGAGTCTTGGTTTCCTCATGCATAAAATATGGCCAGTACCTCTTTAAAAGAAACTACATTAAGGTACTAGGTCCATGTGTTCAGTGGACTTAGGAGTGATACAGAAATATGCATATATTTGTGATAGTAAAGAATATATGGAGCTGAAAAGATGGATTAGTGGTTAAGGTACTTGCCTGCAAAACCTAACAACCTGAGTTTGATTCCCCAGTACCCATGTAAATCCAGATGTACAAGGTGGCACATTTGTCTGGAAGTTGTTTGCAGTGGCTAGAGGCCCTAGCGCTCCCATTCTCTATCTGCCACCATCTGTCTCTTTCTTTCTCTCTCTTAAATAAATAAATAGAATTATGGCCGGGCATGGTGGCGCACACCTTTAATCCCAGCACTCGGGAGGCAGAGGTAGGAGGTTCACCGTGAATTCGAGGCCACCCTGAGACTACATAGTTAATTCCAGGTCATCCTGGACCAGAGTGAGACCCTACCTCAAAAAAAAAAAAAAAAATAGAATTATGTTCTATAGAAAAGCAGATCATTGTGGATATACACATAAAACACATCCAGATGATCCCAGGTGTGACAGCATCCTTTCCTGATCAATCAAAAGAATAGAAAAGAAAAGAAAAAATAAATAAATAAATCATAGGTGGAATTTAAGAAAATACGAAGTTCCTCATTCAATATTTTGGCTTTGGAATAACACTCAGGAGAAAACACCATGTGTCCTTGCAGTCTTTTCCTGGAAGAGTAAATTTACAGTGACATGAGGAAGCTTTGTTGATACCTAACAGGACTGTGTCAAATGAAATCTGCATGCCTCCAAATTAAATTGGGAGAAGAATAGCAAATGGTCTCTTCAGTGATGTCAAGACCTGGGTTGGGCATAGGTTGAAGGCATTTGGAACACTTTGTTTAGGTGAGTTGACATAACACCAAAAGCTGGTTTACTTCTGCCTCCTGGGGGTAAGGACTTCTGATTCTTTCCTTCCTGTTTTGTTGAAATAGGGAGACGACCTTCCGAACAGCTATTGCTTTCCTCCAGATGTACATGGTCTTTCCCCCTCCATCTCTTTTCCATAATTTTGCTGGCAGTCAAAATATGAAGCCCCTTCTTCTACCCTTGAGACTGGCTGTCAAGTTCAGGCTTGACTAACATGGATCTGCTAGGGAACAGGCCGTTCAGTAGGCCACCCTATCACCACAGTCCCAGAGGAGCCTTGCCCTGAGCTTGCAATCCTCACTGGTCACGTATGTGTGAAAACCACTTTCTTCTCTGCTTGTCATCCCTCCTACCCAGAAGTCAGGCACAAGTTCATGGAACTAGGGGAAGATCCAACCAGTACTGTCTTCATGAAAAATTCCCATCCCCTTGGTCCTCTCCCAATTTCTTCCTCACACTTCCTGGCCAGTTGTAGCACCGTCTTGTTCCCCACATTCCTCTAATAAGTGCTGGGTTTCACTCGAAGCTTTCACTGTGGGGACAAATGCTAAGACTTTATCCGCATGTTCATCAGCTGGAGTCCTACTTATGATACGTTCAGCTGGCGGCCTGATGCCAGGGGCAGTGTGGGATGGCAGAGTGCTAACCCAGTGCTAACAGAACTTGGACAGTTCCTCCACATATGTAAGATTTCCACTACTTACAGGCTATTCTCCCAAATGTTTTCTCAGTGCTAAAATCTGCAGCACGCCATGAGCGTGATGCTCTATTTTTTAAAAGTGATTCTCTCGGGCTGGAGGGATGGCTTAGCAGTTAAGGCATTCATCTGCAAAGCCAAAGGACCCATGTTCGATTCCCCAGGACCCACGTTAGCCAGATGCACAAGGGGGCACATGTGTCTGAAGTTTCTTTGCAGAGGCTGGAGGCCCTGCTGTGCCCATTCTCTCTGTCAAATAAATAAATAAAGATTCTTTTAAAAAAAATGTTTCTCTCAACACACTTGGCCAGGGGCTGATTTCAATTTTATCTTTTTCTCAAAATCGAAAGTATCTATCCAGTTCTGTAAACCAAAATGTCTAGACAGATCAAATTATCCCTGGCATTTGAATACAGTTCTGAATGATGTGAGCAAGTTCTTTTGCTAACCTAATTTAGAGTAAGCATCACAATATGACCAAAAGATACAATATAAAGGATGGCTGAGTGGTTAAAAGCACTTGCTTGCCAAGCCCACTAGCCAGGTTCAGTTCCCAAGCCACCCACATAAGCCAGACACAGAAAAGTGCCACACACATCTAGTGAAACTAGTTTACACACACACACACACACACACACACACACACACACACACACACAATCTTATAATCCAGGACTGGGGATGTGGCTCAGTAGTTAAACAAGCCCAGGTTCAATTGCCTACCACCTACTTAAAGCTGAACCCAAAGTGGTACATGTGTCTGGAATTTGTCTGTGGCATCGAGAGCTCTTGCACACACACACCCCACCACACATGCAAATAAATTATTTAAAACATACAATAGAGGGCTGGAGGAATGGCTTAGCAGTTAAGGCACTTGCCTGCAAAGCCAAAGGTGCCAGGTTCGATTCCCCAGGACCCACGTTAGCCAGATGTGCATGCGTCTGAAGTTCATTTGCAGTGGCTGAAAGCCCTGGTGCACCCATTCTCACTCTTGCTGTCTTTCTCCCTCATTCTCTGACTCTAATAAATAAATAAATATTTTTTTAAAAATACAACAGAGAGAAGTGTTTACTTACTCGGGCTATAGGACCGGTGATGTGGGGACATACATCTTTATCCATACAGCTAAAGGTACTGACAGTGTGCGACCCAGCTGTTTCCATGACTCACCAGCTTCATTTACTGAGTGGTCCAGCACCAATTTTTCCAGCACAGGAGCTCCGGCTCGATGCTGACTCTGCTGCCTTCTGGCAGCTATTGTCAAGATAGGAGGCGGTGCAAGTACAAAAGGCAGCTCCAAGAATTCACATGGGGGCTGGAGAGATGGCTTAGTGGTTAAGGCACTTGCCTGCAAAGCCTAAGGATCCAGGTTCAATTCCCCAGTACTCACACAAGCCAGATGCACAAGGTGGTGCATGTGTCTGGAGTTTACAGTGGCTGGAGGCCTCCATGTGCCCATTCTCTCTTTATCTGCTTCTCTCCCTGTCCTCCCCTTTCTCAAATAAACAAAATAATAACAAAGAATTCATATGGTTCCCATTGGGCAACTCATTTCCTCTTGTAGCATCTCAACAGTTAGCCATGGGCAGCCCACCTTAGTAATTTGGGGGAGTTCTTAAAGCTCCTTGATGGTGGAGATTAGCGTTGGGTTGAGCTTGGTTTGGTGACGTTTTCCCATTAGCATCCACCATTGGCAAGCCTGCACACTGTCTCATTTACAGGCATATTATTACTTGTGGTTTGATTCAGGTGTCTCCCATAAACTTAGGTGTTGTGAATGTTAGGTTCCCAGCTGATGGAGATTTGGGGCTCAACACCTCCTGGAGGCAGTGTATTGTTGGGGGTGAGCTTATGGGTGTTATAGACAGTGTCCCCTTGCCAGTGTTTGGCACACTCTCCTGTCACTGTTGTCCGCCTGATGTTGGCGAGGAAGTGATGTCCACCCTCTGTTCGTGTCATTGTTTTCCCTCCCCCATCATGGAGCTTCTCCTCAAGTCTGTAAGCCAAAATAAACTTTTTAAACTTATTTATTTATTTTATTTGAGAGTGACAGACAAAGAGAGAAAGATGCAGATAGAGATAGATAGAGAATGGGTGCGCCAGGGGCTCCAGCCACTGCAAACGAACTCCAGACGTGTGCGCCCCTTATGTATCTGGCTAACGTGGGTCCTGGGGAGTCGAGCCTCGAACTGGGGTCCTTAGGTCTCACAGGCAAGTGCTAAGCCATCTCTCCAGCCCAAAATAAACGTTTTTTTTCCCTACAAGCTGCTCTTGGTCAAGTGATTTCTGCCAGCAATGCGAACCTAACTGCAACATCACTGTTACCTGAAATGATGCTTTCTATGCAGATAAAATGGAGGAGCTTGAAGAAAAGTGCAATGGTCCAATATGACAAGGTTTGGAATTGCAAACATCTCATATTCAATGTCATGTATATTTCCCCACCTTGGAGGCCCAATGTCATGTGCCACCTTGTTCCCGACATAGCTCCCTCTCTCTCTGCTTTCCTCCCCTTCTTGCATTCACGGGTTTTCTTAGACTTTTGGGAGAGACGGGCCAGCAAGAAAAGAAAAGGTACAGACATAAGAAGACTCTAAGGCGCTTTGGGGAAATGCCCAAGAGGCCAAGGGTCAGACAGTGGGTTGTATAATAGATTCTAGGAGGAGAAGATTGCGAAGATGAACCGAGAAGGATGATCGAATCTCTTGCCGAAGCATTTTCACAATCTCCTAATGGCCTTGGAAAGCCACAAAGTATTGTGGAGAGGGAGATAACTAGTTCAGATGTGTGTTTAGAAAGCAGCTGGGTAAAGAATATAGACCCACTCGCCTGTTATTGCAAGAGATTCCGGACTAAAAGCCTCCAGCAAGCACAATCATGTCACAAAAGACACATTTGCTTTCCCTTTCAGGACTGGATGTGTTACATTCTCTAAGTATGTTTTATAATGATTAAATAAATGTTCTTATAATTTAATAATCCTAGAAGAAATGGAGAGAAGGGAATGGATTCAAAAGGCATTGTAAACTTAGAAATCACAAGGCAGAGGTTGATGTCAGATGTCTTTATCTATCATGTCTCCTTGTTTTCGTAAGACAGGAATTTACCGAGTCATCTAGACTAGCTGGCCGGCAAGTCCCAGGGATCCTGTCATCTCTTGACTCCCCAGCACAAGGTTTGAGGGTGTGAACGACCACACCCAGCACTGTGTGGGTATACGGGAGCCAAATTTATGTCCCTGTGCTTGTGGGGCAAGCATTTTGCCCACAGAGCCATTTCCCCAGCCTATAAATAGTTTTTTTTTTTTTTTTGCTTTTGTGTGTGTATGTATGTGTGTGCTATGTGTAGTGTGGTGTGTCTATATGGTGAATGCACATGTATGTGCCCTTGTGGCACCCACGTTCACACCTGTGGCATAATGTGCCCACCTGTGGTGACTGGAAAGGAAGGCCAGGGGTTCAGCTCCATCACCCTTCACCCTGACTTTCTTACTGATCTGGGAGATATCTGGGAGTTGTTTTATTTTCATTTACTTATTTATTTTTTGTAAGCTCCTGAAATTCCCTATATTCCGTTTCTCTACAAGCCTGGGGTTACAGGCATGCCCGGCCATGCCAAGCTGTTTAACGTGGGCTCTGGGGATTCGAACTTGTCTCACGCCCCCTCAGTCCCTCGGGCTTGCACGGGAAGTGCACTTATCTGTGGGGCTGTCTCTCCAGCCTCTCGACTGCTCGTTATAACAAGTCTTTCAGATAGTCATTTCATTTTCCCACTGAATTATCAAAGCTTGGTGGTTCAAATGGAGAGACGTTTAGTATTTTACACTAAGTTCAAGAAGTGTGCGAGTCTTTTCTCCATTAGAGGGAGAAAAGGGGCCTCTGTGTGGAAAGGAGGAGGTGATTCCCCAGACACTGCCTGTGGGAGACACAAGAGTTGAAGGGGGGGTTCTCCATAAGGTGCAAAAGCCACAGTCTGCCTCCCTGGCTGGGTGCCTGTGGGGGGAGGAGCCTGCTGGGGGCAGCAACCAATTCAAACAGGAGGCACCAGCTGGCCTGGGAAGAGGGGTCTCAGGAAACTGGCCCTGTGTTCTCACCAGGAGTCTCCCATCTGTTCACATCCTGTGAACACTCACAGCTGGGGCTTGCACAACGCCTCTCCTTTTTGACCTTTTCCACTTAAAGACCCGGAGTATTTTCCTAGTGTCAGTAACAGCCATTTCCCCGAGGCTGTCTTGCTAGTCTATCTAGCATGAGTGAACACCCTGATTTAAAACAACGTGTTTTCACCTCCTTCCCCCACTGTGATGGCTAAGGTCATGTGTCCATTTGGCTGGGCCACAGGGCCCACATATACAGTTAAGCAGTTTTTTCTGGATATATCTGTGGTGTACTTTGGAAGCAATCGATGTGTAAATTTGTGAGCTTTGAGGAAAGCGAATCCCCCTTCCATAATATGTTGGCCTCATCCAATCAGCTGAAGGCTTGAAGGGAACAAAGACCCACGTCCTCTGAACAAGGAAGTCTCGGGCAGCAGATGGTCTGTGGACTTGAAGAGCAATTTTTCCCCGGCCCTGAAGCCTGCCAGCTGAGCCCATGAGATTACGAACTGTAAACCTGCTCAATTCTGTGAGCTAGCTTTGAGGCAGTTTACCATCAGCAGCAGCACACACACACACACACACACACACACCCCAAAAAAGTAAACTAAAGCAGGATATGTCCTTGAGACTGTAGTGGTACATCTAGTTCCTCCTTCTCTGTCTCTCTTTTCCTTAAAGAGTCTCTCAGTCTTTACCTTTGTGAAAGCCAGAAATGTCAAAAAGAAAGATCTGGTCTTTCCCTATCTCTTCTTCCCTAAAGGAGTTCGCCTTCCCTAGAAGCCAGGCCTAAAGACTGCAAGGCATAGCCGGGAGTGGTGGCGTACACCTTTAATCCCAGCACTGGGGAGGCAGAGGCAGGAGGATCACCATGAGTTCGAGGCCACCCTGAGACGACATAGTGAATTACAGGTCAGCCTGAGCTAGAATGAGACCTTACCTCAAATACTCTCCCCTCCCCCCGCAAAAAAAGAGAAAGAAACTGCAAGGTCCCTACAAACCTAGTACAGGAACGGGCCTGACCAGCTCCTCCAGGAAAGCATTATCAATTCCAAGGCAGTAACCTTCAGTGGGATTTCCCATTTCCCTGAAGGATCTGCCTTCTTTCCTTCCCTTAAGCTCTATAATAAAAATCTTTCTGAATTTCACCCTCTATGGTCTGCATTTCATTCATTGAATTATGAATTATGTGATAAGAACCTGGAGGTCACTGACTCAGTGGAAATTTGGTGTGGCCATGATCATCTGGCACCCTAACTCCTGGGTTATCACCCGAGAGCTGGGCTACAGGGATAGCTTAGCGGTTAAAGTGCTTGCAAAGCCAAAGGACCCAAGTTCAATTCCCCAGGACCTACGTAAGCCAGATGCAAAAGGGAGCGCGTGTGTCTGGAGTTCGTTTGCAGTGGCTGGAGGCCCTGGCACGTGCATTGCCTCTCTCTCTCTCAAATAAATAAAAATCTTCTTTTTAAAAACTCAAGAACTATAAAAAGGCTCAGTTGATCTGCAAGTCACCCCAATTTCCCATCAGTTCTTAACATCAAACAATCAGGGCTGAGGAGATGGCTTAGTCACATGCTTTCCGGGCAAGCATGAGGACCCCAGTTTGGATCCCCAGAACCCACATGCCTGCTAGGTGTGGCGGCAAGCACCCACTCTCGGTGCTCCGCAGGCAGAGACAGGCGTGAGAGGGAGTCGGGCAGCTCTTTTAGGCTGTTAGGGCAACTGGGCCCCTGAACAGGCAGAAAAATCTGCACTTGCTAGAGATCAAAGGATGACCTGACTTCTTACTCTCTTGCCTGGTTCCCTAGATCTGATTTTCCACAAACAACCTGGGCCCCTCCTGGGAAGGAGGTCTCTCCTAGGATTTAAATGTGATCCTAACATTGTGGTTGGTCAAGCTTAGGCTCCTGAAGTTGGCAATGCATCCAGCCTCTTCCTGACACAGCCCCTAGCCCGAACCAGTGAAATGTCCCCCAGCTCCCCGGAGCCAGAAGGCAGGACCTGCCTTTGTAAGGTTCTAAATATGCTTTTGGGGTGGCGGGGTGGGGGGAAGATGAGGTCTCCGTTCTGCCTGAACTTTCCTGAACCTCCCGCTCTGGTGAGCTTCTCCTCGGCTTGGCTCAGCGGGCCCCGGCCGAGGGGAGAACCTCCCGACCCTTCCTCTCCACATGGGCTCTTTCTCCGCATGGCAGGAGGATTTTGTGCTCTTTTCTGTCCCTCTCCATAGTTTTTCTAGACCCACCGTGGGGGCTCTCATGCCACGTGGGTATCTTTCCTTTGGTTCTGTGCTTCCCTAAATAAATATAGCAATTTAATAATTATCCTTCTCAGTCTTATTTTATTCAATTCCTTGCTTAAAAGTAGGCACAAAACTAGTGTTTGGGGTTCAAGGACTTTCCTGAATTCCTATCACCCCATTACTGGGGTTTGATGGCTAGCTTGTCTTACTGAATTGGTGAGCTCCAGGTTCGGTAAAAGAAGCTGTCTAATAAATATAATAATAATAATATGGAGAGTGCCGGACGTGGTGGCGCACGCCTTTAATCCCAGCACTCGGGAGGCAGAGGTAGGAGGATCACTGTGAGTTCGAGGCCACCCTGAGACTACATAGTGAATTCCAGGTCAGCCTGAGATAGAATGAAACCCTACTTTGGAAACCCCCCCCCAAAAAATAGTAATAATAATAATAATATGGAGAGTAATAGAGGAAGAAATCTGGTGTCAAATTTGTGCTCCCACATGTACCCACATACGCGTGTGCCCACATGCATACACATGCATATGGAAAATAATCAACCAATATCTCTGTCTCTCCATACACACACACCATATTTATACACATATATGTATATTATAAACACATTACTCGTTTTATGTGTGTGTTGTGGATGCAGTCACCCTGTTTGTTCTGTTTCTGTGGACAATCATAATATAACCATGTTCTCGTGTCCCAAGAGTACTCTTCTGTGAGGAGATGTATAAATCCCACACTGAGGTGCTTAAGTGAAATCTTGGAAAACAAGATCTGGTGTCAACCAGTGAATGACTATGCACACCATGGTGCTAGGGTGTGACCATGTGTGAAGTGACAGAAAAGGTTAGGTCACACATCCCTGTCTTGCTGGTACACCCTCCTAATATGTCATGTTGAAAATAACTTTTGTATCCAGCCCTGGGCTGGATGCCCCAGAGTGACCACCACATGGAGCTGTTCCCTCAGGTCTTCTCAGGGGATGACACTGATGACATGAAGCGGTTGTGGGGTCTGGCAGCCACAACACACGTTCCGAGAGCCTCTCACTTGCAGAGAGCACAGTCAGGCAGCAGTTGGGGGCCTCAGCAGAGTCAACACCTGCCACGCCTTGAGCGGTGAGAGGGCTGGAAATACCACGTGAGAGACCTTCAGCGAAGCAGCACCCGGGTTCCCCAGTGCGCCTTCCAGCCCTGGAAAGTCACAGTGTGCACTCTGTCCTGAGCCTTGGCCCACCAGCCCAGGCACTATGGGGCAAGTCAGCAGCTAAGCGTCCCTTCATCCAGCAACCATGTTACAGGCTCCCTCGGCCCCTCATGGCACAGAATGAAATCCGTCTTCCCTTCTCTTCCAGTCAGCTGTCTTCACTCAGCTTAAACTCCAGGTGAGGTTTTTGGAAACTAGTGTGTGTGTGTGTGTGTGTGTGTGTGTCTACAGTTCTGCACTTGCAAATTAAGAGACAGCTATGTCCTTGCCAGCAGCTAGGAAATGCAATTGTTCCATACTCCTGTCTAGTTCTTAACCATAAAAATTGGGAGTCCGAGCTGGAGAGATGGCTTAGCAGTTAAGGGGCTTGCCTGCAAAGCCAAAGGACCCAGTTTCAAATCCCCAGGACCCACATAAGCCAGATATACCAGGTGGTGCATGCGTCTGTAGTTTGTTTGCAAAGGCTGAGGGCCCTGGTGTACTTATTTCTCTTTATCTTTCTCTCTCATAAATAAATAAATAAATAAAATGTTAAAATATTGGTGTCCCATCTCTTGATTTTTTTTGATTCATTCTTATGATGGATGAGGACAGGTGGAGGTGGCAGTGAGATAAAGGCAAAGGTGGAGTTGGGGACACTTGCAGAGCGGCTGGGGAGACCCGGTGCCAGCCAAGGGCAGGCAGACTCTTTATCTGAAGCCCTGAGACACTGGTGACTCCTAAGCTAATAACCTCAGGAGACAAAGAAGACATGTGAGAGACACAGAGAGAGAGAGAGAGAGAGAGAGAGAGAGAGAGAGAGAGGGAAGAAGGGAGGGAGGGAAGAAGGGAAAAGGGAAAGAAAATATTATCAAAATGAGACCATACATCCATATATGATCCATCAAAACAGAAAATGACCGAAGCTCCTTTTGCTTGGAAGAGGTCTAAGTTACTCAAGTCCGCGCAAGTATCAGCCTAAACCAAAGCCCATGCAGATGATCAGGGAGCATACCCGTAGGCACAGTGACATAGTGAAGTGGCATGGTCATATAAGTTCTTTTAATGAGCATTTTTAAAGTAGGTATTTCCCATATTATTTATATTTTATATCCTTTATAAAGCATGTATTTTTTTTTAACTCTGAAAGAAACTGCAGCTTTTGTCTCAGAATGTCTGCAACTCCCTCACATGTTATCACAATGCCCGTGAGTGGAATCATGCTTTCTGCTGGGTGACAGTAGTCTGAGAGGGTGACGCGATTCCTGGGTTCCTTCCTTTGCTCTCTGAAGGTGCTGTGCTATGGATGGGAAACTGCAGACTGTCCACCCTCGGGCTCAGAGCTGTGATTGTGCTGCCCTGTGGATCAGGCTTGAGATAGAGGGCTTTAATCAAAAGCAGGGACTTGAACAGATATTTGTACACCTATCCTCACAGCAGAACAAAAGCCAAAAGGTGGAAGTAACCCAGTGTTCATCAACAGATAAATGGATAAACAAAAAGCAATATGTACATACCACAGAATAGTATCTTTATAACAAATACTTGTTTGGAGGGGCTGGAAAGATGGCTTAGTGGTTAAGGCATTTGCCTGTGAAGCCAAAGAACCCAGGTTCTATTCCCCAGGACCCACATAAGCCAGATGCACAAGGGGCACATGTATCTGGAGTTCGTTTGCAGTGGCTAGAGACCCTGGTGTATCCATTCTCTATCTGTCTGTCTTCTCTCTATCTCTCTCTGCTTGCAAATAAATAAATAAAAATTTAAAAAAATTGTGGGGCTGGAGAGATGGTTTAGTGATTAAGGTGCTTGCCCACAAAGGCTGAGGACCCAGGTTCGACTCTTCAGATCCCACGTTAGCCAGATGCACAAGGTGACACAAGTGCACAAGGTCACACATGTGCACAAGGTGGTGCACACATCTGGAGGTTTTTTTTTTTTTTTTTTTTTTTTTTGTTTTTTTGGTTCTTTGAGGTAGGGTCTCACTCTAGCCCAGGCTGACCTGGAATTCACTATGGAGTCTCAGGGTGGCCTCGAACTCACGGCAATCCTCCTACCTCTGCCTCCCTAGTTAATCCCCTCCCTGGGATTAAAGGCGTGCGCCACCATGCCAGGCACATCTAGAGTTTGATTATAGTGGCTAGAGCCCCTGACATGACAATTCTCTCTCTTTCATGCTGTCTCACATAAAAAAAAGAGGCCAGTCTGTTGGGCTTGCCTCCAAAAATATTTATTTATTTTCAAGGAGAGAGAGAATGGGCATACCAAAGCCTTTAGCTGCTGCAAACAAACTCTAGATGCATGCACCACTTTGTGCATTTGGCTTTATATAGGTACTAGGAAATTGAACCTGGGTTGTTAGGCTTTATAGACAAGTGCCTTAACCACTTGAGCCATCTCTCCAGCCCCCAGTTGAGTATCTTGACACATAATACAAAGTAGATTATCCTTGAAGATATTGTACTAACTGAAATAAGACAGTCACCGAAGGACAAGTATTATATGACTCCTCATATGTGAGGTAGCTAGAATAGTCAAATTTATAGAGACGCAAAGGTGAGGGGTAATGGCCTTAATTTTAATGGGTACAGACTTTCTGTTTAGGGTAATGAGAAATTTCTACAGTAGATGTTGGTAATTGTTGCAGAGAAACTTACATGTAATTATGTCATTCAGCTGTACACTAAAATAGGGCTAAAGGGGTAAATTTATGTGACATATATATAATATATACATATATACGTATATATGTATATATGTGTATATATACATATATATATATATATATATATATATATATATAGAGAGAGAGAGAGAGAGAGAGAGAGAGAGAGAGAGAGAAAGGGAGGAAAGAACTTTTGGGGCATCCTAGACCTGTGTTCAAATCTGTATGGCCACCAGCATCCAGGGGCACTCCCTTCCCTTTAGGGACCTCTCCCAGTGAAAGCTGGACCCTTAACTATGCCACAGAAATGAACTTCAGGATAAGCCAGAGTGAAGCCGAGTTAGTGAGCTTATAAAGTACTTAGACAGGAAAACATATAGGGAAAGGACAGCACACCATCCTAAGACATTGGGCTGCCTTCTGCCGAGAGTCCTGCTTAGGTGTTAAGTGTCTTTACAATGGTTATGTTATATATAGCCATTGTATGTATGTGTATGTATGTACATATATATATATGTGTGTGTGTGTGTGTGTGTGTGTGTGTGTGTGTATTCTGTGCCTGTCTAAGTTATATTCTTCAAAGGATATAATTTGTAACAAGGTTTCAAAGTTAAGCAAAGTTTAACATTTAAGAAAAGTTTTAAAATTAAGTAAAAATATATGAGCCATTTATTTTTATTATCTGAAAGAATCTCCTTTGGGGCTGAGAAGATGGCTCAGCAGTTAAAGGTGTTTGCTTACTCTCAAAGCCTTTAGGGCCTGGTTCAATTCCAAAGCCACCAATATAATCCAGATGCAAAGAGTGGCACAAGTGTCTGGCATTGGTTTGCAGCAGCAATAGGCCTTGGTTCACCCATACACACATATATGCAAATAAACAAATAAAAAATTTAAAGGGGTACCCTTTAAAACAAATCTCCCTTTGGGCTGGAGAGATGGCTTAGAGGTTAAGGCACTTGCCTGAGAAGCCTAAGGACCATGTTTGATCTCTCTGCAGATCCCAAGTAGGCCAAACACACAAGGGTGATGCAAGTGCAAGGTGGACATGCCCACTAGGTGGCGCAAGCATCTGGAGTGCAATTGCAGTGGCTGAGGCCCTGGCACACCTATTCTCTCTCTCTTTCTCTCTTGCTCTCAGTCTTTTTCTCTTTCTACAAAAAAAAAAAAAAATCTCCTTTTGCAAGTGAGGGTATAAGGTGACTTTATGAAATACATTGATTAGATTTAAGGATGAGAGGAGTGTTAATACTATAAAATTTAAGGTTGCAAATATTTTGGTCCTATGTAAGCAAAGTTCCTTTGTTGTATTTATCATCCTTGTTTGAGATGTCTTCAGGAAAACGTGTATTAATTCTGTAAGCTGAGTCTGCATTACTCCGCCTTTAAAATGGTGATAACTGCATGTTTCACAAGAGTATTGTAAAAGGTAAAGGGTATATGATAAAGCGTGGAGCCCAACACTCGGAGCTTAGAAAGGGTCCGAGAATGCTGGAGATATTATTAGTGTCATTTGCTGGTAGCAGAGAACTGAAACCTGGCTGAGGAACCAGGTGGGTCTGGACTTTCCTCTCTTGACCTGGTGTTTGCACAGCCCTGTGCTTAAGTAGAGGGGTCTCAGAAAGAGCTTCCTCAGTTAAACAAATATTCATGAACATCCAAGTGACTCCTAGAAAAAAAAAACTCTAACCAGAAAAGACGGGACCCATGAACAGGAAGCCAGACACAGGGAAAAAGGGAATGCATCTGCCTTTAATCCCAGCACTTTGAAGGCCAAAGTAGGAGGACTGCTGTGAGTTCAAAGCCAGCCTGAGACTAATTCCAGATCACCCTGAGCTACAGCAAGACCCTACCTTGAAAAACAAACAAACAAAAATTAAGTTTAAAAAAGATTTTTTAAAAAACTGGGCATGGTGGTGCATACCTTTAATCCCAGCAGTTAGGAGGCAGAGGCAGGAGGATCACTGTGAGTTCAAGGCCACCCTGAGATTACATAGTGAATTCCAGGTCAGCCTGGGCTACAGTGAAACCTTACCGCAAAAAAAAAAAAAAAAAAAAATCGACAGTATCTTTAATAATGCAAAAGGAACTTGTAACCAGCTCAAGTAAATTGGAAAAGAGACTCTAAAAGATGGCTAACAATCAGGGGCTGGTACACTGAACCAATTGCCCAGTGCCCTTTAATAGGGGAGTTACCTAAGATGTTACTGAAAGTCTCTTCTGTTAGAGTATGATAATCAGGGTGAAAATGCAGTAATGTTCAGTTTCCTGTGATATTGACTCCTCTTTCCTATTTTCCCCACAAAGCCTAGAGGGTTTTTTCACTCTCAAATAAATAAGAAAAAAATATTTTTCAATGAAAAGGCATTGGGAAGACATGAGAATTGTATGGCTTACCACCATCTCTATGCCCTGTGACATAACCAATCTGATACTGAGACGTGACTGCAAAGTCCTGAAAGTTCTCTATTTTAATCGACAGCTTCCACAGTATACCATGAACATATTTACCTCCCACCACCCTCCGTTTTCTCCCTCCCAAATCCTCCCTCCACTGAATCCCTTCATATGTATATATATATATTTTTTTTCTTTTACATAGGTTATAATTTTGTATCTCCTCAACCCTGGTCCCAATTTCCCTGAAGGCCCTCCTCAGTAAGGGCTTTGGTGTTCACTGTGGGGTAGTTATGGCCTCAGTTAGTTTCTTGGGGAGGGAGGCCCTGAACCTCTAGATATTCTACCCATCCTGTGGCTCTTACAGTCTTCCTGCCCCCTCTTCCACAACAATCTCTGGGCCTTGGATGCATTAGCAGATTTAGTGTTGAGTTCTCTGTAGCCTCTGTATTTCTGTTTCTGTGTTACAGTTCATCTCAGTGTTTGTTGCTATTTCCCTGGTGGTGGTTGTCAGGCTAAAGGAGCAATACTCATGTTGCTGGTTCCTTTGTGGTTCCTCCTGGACCCCAGTAAATGTGGTAGAGGTTGCACTTCTCATGGTGACTAGTTAGTTAGCTTTCCTTATTGAACTGGTGAATCTTTTTCAGCTGGTCCATTTTAGGAGCCACATATGGGAGAAGACATGCTGTGTTTGAATTTCTTAGACTGCATGACCTCACTTAGGATGATATTTTCCAAGTCCACCCATTTTCTTACAAATTTTATTGTTTCATTTTTCCTTACTGCTGAGTAGAATTCCACTGTGTATAAGTATCACATCTTCATGATCCATTCATCTGTCAGTGGGCATGTGGGTTGATTCTAATTCCTAGCTATTGTGAATAGAGTGACAAAGCCTAAAGTTTAACAACTGAGAAATTTCTTACCATTTTCCTAGGCTAAGTGTCAGGGACCATTCCTTACCATTGAAGTTTAGGGGAGAGATTTCTATTCTATTTCTGGTTACATAATTCTGAGTGATTATTACTTCCACATGCATTCAGTGTAGCTGTAAACACACTTGAACAGAGAATTCTCTTTACTTTTTTATTTTCCTCTCCTATTAGATTTCAAGCTCCTTGAAGACAGGACCAAGAGCAAATCACCAATACATCCTCAAGTCCAAGGTTGGCAAATGGCTGGTGCCCAATATATATTTGCTAAAAATAAAAGTTGAGGGTTGGAGAGATGGTTTAACAGTTAAAGCATTTGACTTCAAAGCCAAAGGACCTCCGTTTGATTCCCCAGGACCTATAGAAGTCACATGCACAAGGTGGTGCATGCATCTTGAGTTCATTTGCAATGGAGGTCCTGGGACACCCATCCTGTCTCTCTCTCTCTCTCTCTCTCTCTCTCTCTCTTTAATAAATAAATAAAAATAAAATATTTTTTAAAGTTGAGATATGCAGAGAAGCAAATATGACAGCCAGCTCTGATGGAAATAGTTAAAGGAGTATTCCACATATTGAGTCACTACTCAGGCCCAGACATTTTTGTAGGACCTCATTACACAAAAGAACAGGATGGATTCTCTGACCTCCCAGAGCTGAGCATTCAGCAAAGGCAGTTGGTGATTAAAACTCAAACCCTAGGTAGTTTCAGTAAAGGTCATAAAATTAACTTTTAGTTTTGTATATCAAGTCCGGGATAAACAATAGTTTAAACAAAAAAGAATGATCCTTGAAGGCTCATTCAAACAATTCCATCACCTTCTGATTTTTGTTTTGGGAGTCTGCCTGGGTTCTTCTCCCAGTTTCACAATATTTTTAGCTGTATAATTTAGACTAAATTGCTAATTTTCTCTGTGCTTCAGATTCTTGATTCCTAGTAACATAAGGATAATTCACCAGGATTTGAGTGAGGGCACTTGTTGCACAAGCACAAGGACCTGAGTTTGATGCCCAGCACCTACGTAAAAGCAGGGGTGCTTGATAAGAGGGTAGTTGGGACTTGCTGGTCTGCCAATCTAACCAAAAAATGCTGAGTTCTAGGTTCAGAGAGAGTTTGTGTCTGTGTCAGAGAACCAAGGCTTACAGTAATAAGGTGGGGCACCTGGTCTCTTCTTCCAGCCTCTGTGTTCATGCACACAGGGCACACTTACCAGCATTCACGTGTGCACACAACACACTAAAACCAAAACTTAAGAAAGAGGAAGAGGAAGAAAAAAATGAAGCGTTGGTAGATGTGTCAAAGTTATTTCTTGTGCTCCTCAAGTAGACATGAGTCAGAAAAACCTCAGTGAGAAGTAAATGGTACACACACACACACACACACACACACATTCTGTTTTAGATTCTTTCTGTGTCACTGCGATCAAATGCCTGACAGGAGCAACTTAAGGGAGGAGAGGGTCATTCTGGCTCATGGTCTCAAACGGTGTTTTCCTCGTGACTAGGAAAGCGTGGTGGCTGGACGGCTCTGTCCACAGTTATAGGAGTGTGACAGGCAGCTCCTCGCATCAGGGAACAGAGAACTCAGGCCAGAAGCAGTGGTTGACATAAACTTCAAGGATTTTACCCAGCATCTCACTTCTGCTAGCTAGGCTGCATGCCCCAAAGAGCCCACGACTTCCCACAACAGGGTCACCAGCTGAGGACCAACAGTTCAAACACAAGAGCCTAGAGGAGGGAGTGCATTTCAGATTCAAATCATAGCTCATGCACACACAAATATGCTGAAAACAGTATCTAACAATGACCTGACCTATACAGGAGTTGTTGTTGCTATTGTGATTATTTCGTGCAGTTTTGATTTCTTAAAAGGAAGTGGGGCCCTTTCTAGGATTGGCTGAATAATAGCTCCCAGTAGTATCCAGGTCCAAATCCCCGGAGTCTGAGACCTCAGGCTCAGTATGGTAATGGGAGTCCATGAAACACTGTAGACCTGGAGTTTGCTTGTACAGCACAAATCTTCTCACTACACACACACACACACACACACACACACACACAAACTGTTTTGAACTAAAACTAAAAGACAGTGTGAGGCAATAGACATGCTGATTCACTTGATTGTAGGGAATATGCAACAAGGTGTATGCGCAGGTATACCCAAACAGCACTTTGCTGCCCTTGAATATATGCGTTCTGACTTGTAGATTGTATTTCAGTAAAACTAAAACCAAAAACAAAACAGAAAAAAAAGGCATTTTCATGCGCTTGCCCTTTGGGCTTAAAATGTAAGGAAAGTTATGGTACCATAATTTTCTACTTACTAAAAGACAGACCAAATGGCTGATCCTTCACCAGGCCCTTACAGGGAACACCTGAACCACAAGACACTGGAGAGGGTAAGATCTAGACTAACCTTAATCTTCTACATCTTCCCTCTCTCACTTCCCCTCTCCCTCTCTCTCTCTCTTATCTCTAGCTCCTGTATATTAGTTATCTTTTTCCTCATTTTCTTAGTGGGCACTGACCTGTAACTCCCAGAACCAGCATGGGGCTATCATCCACAATGAGCTTTTGATCAGAGAGACCTACAAGGTTTCCTAAAAGACAGACAGATTTCTGTCAGAGTACTTGATGAGCCACCAAAGGCTAGTGGTAAGACCCTACTGCTGAAGACACCTTATGTGATTGACATGCAAATTAGAATGGCATGGCTGGAAGTTGGAAGAGAGTCAGTCCCCAGACAGTCAGCGCGTCTAGTGCCAGAAGGTACTACATGGGCGACTGGGGGAAAATGACCAATATCTGTTGAAGCAACGCATGGTCTAACCTACTTAGCAGCAAATAACTTGTTGTGATGCTCACACAAGTGCAGTGGTGGCACACAGCCATGGTGGAAAACCAACTGCTCTCAATTTGGCTAACTGATCCCCTCAGTGGTATGGGACCCATAGCTGGAGCTGGGAAACAAGTCAGAACCATATCCAAACATAAGCCCACTCTCCAATATCAAGCTACCATCAATTGTGGGCTACAAGAGGGCCTACACCTATTAAATTCTCTATAAAAAAAGGGGGGTTATCTCATTTGTCTTGATGCTAACTTACTCTCCGTTGGAGAATCTGCTTCTCTTTTTCAGATAGATGTAGATCCTAAGGAGAGAGCCACCCCATCATACCTCAAAAGGGCCCCGGCTGAAACTAAGAAAAATTGGAGAAACAAGCAAGGGGGCTGTTTTCCTGATGAACCGGATACGAGCACAAGGGGCAAGGAGATCAGCACAGAGAAAAATCAACTCCTACCAAATCAGAGAGCCAGAGCCTCAGAGGCCCCCAACACCTCTTATCACTGAAGCAGACCAAAAATGAACCCAACATGGCTCAGGGAAATTTTGCAGAAGAGGGGGTGGAAAGAATGTCAGAGCCACTTGTTGGGTCATGATATGCAGAGACATTTAGCTTACCCATAACTGTGGGCTAACTCCACAATGCATGACCCATATACCTCAACAAGGAGGGGCCAAGGGGAGGGGGTAGGTCATGGATGAATCTAATAATGGTACCAAACTGACTGTATTTGCTGAATACAAAACTAACTAATAAAGAAAGAAAAATGTAAGGAAAGATCATTTCACACATAGGTTATAGATGCCTATGTCATACAATGATTCCAATGTGAATCCTATTTTATACATAGGTTATATATTCCTAGATAATGCTAATGTTCCAATATGAATGCATATCGTAACGTCACTGAATTATTACTGCCTCATGTCTTATCACTTGAGCAGGACAACAGTGACAGAATACAACCTGTACCCATTCCACAGAGGGGGAACCAGTCTGTTCTCATTGGCTCATCAAGACAGCATCTTACTCTGTTGCTCAGGCTGGCCTGACTTTGCAGTCTTCCTGCCCTGGCCTCAAAGTGCTGGGATTGCAAGTGTGGGTGAGCATGTTTACAAAGGGTGGAGCTGGGAGTCTCCTGCTGAACACCCAGGAAGGACGTGACCCCAGCATGCATGTTGGCTCCTCACGTGAAAAGTCTTCTTGGGGACGAATGCACTGGTGTTTACAGTAGAGGGGAAGCAAGTAGAAGCCAGGGCAACATGGGGTGTCAGGAGCCCCATTTTCACTTCCTCATTCTGATGGTGGGTTATAAATGAGGGGGGTTGCCTATGGGACAGGCTCTCTGCTGGCCTCTAAACAAAAGGAGATGTTCAGCTGGTCAAAGAGCCGCTGCCCGTGCTCCAAAGCCCACGCCTGCCCCATCTTCCCCAGCTGTAGTCTCAGGTTCAAGCCCACCGTCCTGATCAGGAAAGGGGCTCGCCCTCATCGGCTGGGTCATGGGTGCTGGCCCTCGGCAAGCACGTTCTTCCGCATTCCACAAGCTCTGGTGACACGGCAGCCATTCAACAATGAAATGTGGAACCGGACTTCACCGGCTTGGTAACCACCAGCACGGAAGAAAACCACACCTGCAGAGTCTTCTCGAAGAGATTCAAATCTGGGCTGAGGAGATGGCTCAGTGGGTGAAGTGCTTCCTTCAGATCCCCCCACCCATGTAAATGCCAGGCGTGGTGGTGGGTGCCTGCAATGCCTGCGCCAGGGAGGCAGAGCCAGGGAACCCCTGGTCTAGCAGAATCAGTGGGCTCTGGGTTCAGAGAGAGATCCTATTTCAAAAGGTAGGTGAAGAGAGAGGGAGACGCCTAATGTAAACTTCTGGCCTTCCACACACATACATGTGTACCCACACACATATAACATATACACATATGCACCACACACATACATGCAATGACAGGAAGAGAGAGCGAAAAACCAGTAGATATAGTTAGTGCCCAATTACTACAAAAAAAAATTTTTTGAAAAAATGATTGGGAATTGTCAGGATATTTGGAATATGTTTGAAACTGAAGGGAGCTAATTTCTATATTACATTGTATGATATGTAGTGGGTTAGGCTCATGAGCCTTGGGCTTAAATGTTCATTCATTATTTTATTCTTTACATATTTTTTTTCAAGTCCCTACCATGTACTACTCTCTGAATTCAAAGTGTATACATTCTAGTGGAGATAGAAAATAAACATAAACAAGTAAATTTGAAATAAATGCTATTGGTTCATTCCTTCCAACATAGACTCCTCTAATCTAGAAAATAATGTCAGAAAGTAACCACGGACAGAGAGTTTAGGGTCTGGCACCCCACTGGGAGGGTTTGGGCTCTTGCTCTAAGAGAGTGGTGAGTTTTGAGGAGAGAGGTGGCATGCTCTGAGCAATATTTTGAGAGAGGACCACCTTGGCTGCTGTGTGTAGAATAAACTGAGAAGACCACAGCAGAAGTGGGCGGGGGGAGAGGTTTGCTGATTGGCAGGGACGTGGACGAGGCCAAAAGAGGTGACTCACCGAGGAGTGACAGAATTTCCATGGTTGAAAGGAGGAAGATTACGGGAATCACAGATGGGATTTTGCACATGAGCTGGCAAGTCTGAGGAGGCTCCTAGAAAGCCAAGCAGAGCTGTCAAGTCGGTGATTGCTCTTACGACCTGGAGTTCAAGGGAGGCGACCAGACTGAAAGAAAATACAACAACCAAAAGGGAAAATAAGGCAAGCTAGCGGAGGTACGGATGACAGGGACAGGCTTGAGAGACAGCTCAGTCAGTCAAGTGCTTACTTCATAAACATGAGGCCTTGAGTTTTATGGCTAAGACCCAGGTTTAAAAAATGAATAAATAAAGCTAGGCATGGTTAGTATGCACGTGTAATCCCAGCGCTGGAGAGGCAGACAAAGGAGGAGCCCTGGGGCTCACTAGTCAGCCCTTCTAGCCCCCCTGGCAAGTTCCAGGCTAATGAGAGGTCGTGCCTCAAAAAGAAAGTAGACATCATTCCTGAGGAACAATAGGTGAGATTGTCCCCTGGCCTTCACACATATGTTATGTGCACACTCTCACACTTGCAAACACATGGCCATGCCCACAAGCAGATGCATATACACAAGTATTTTTTAAAAGATTGCCAAAGGTAGGGGCACTAGTCTAGATAGAAGAATGAAAGAATGCCTTCCAGAGAAGGTGGCATTTGAGGGCTGGAGAGATGGCTTAGCAGTCGAAGGCGCTTGCTTGCAGAGCCTGATGGCCTGGGTTCAATTCCCCAGTACCCATGTGCAGCTAGACACACAAAGTGATACATGTGTCTGGAGTTTGTTTGCAGTGGCAAGAGGCTCTGAGGGTGTACCCTTCCTCTCTCTCTCTCTCTCTCTCTCTCTCTCTCTTATTACAGTAATAAATAAAAACATTTTTAAAGATTTTAAATATTTTATGTATTAGAGAGAGAAGCAGAAATCTGAGGGAAGAGCAAGTGTTCGAGGCTAATGGAGAGTATGGGTGGCTTTGGGTGGGAGATCCAGAAGTTCGGTGCACAAGAGAACCCTGCCAGGGATATAAAATCAGAGGTAGGGACCTGCCTGACTCTACCTCCCATGCCCTGGGATTTCACATGGGTTTACAAGTGGGAGCCTTCACACCCAGGCTTTTTGTTGTTGTTTTGTTTGGGAGTTTTGTTTATTTTTATTTATTTGCACGTGTGCCAATGAGGGTGAGATGCATACACCACTTTGTGTGTCCAGTTTTATGTGAGTGGCTGAGGAATTGAACTCTAGCCTGTAGGGCTTTGTAAGCAAATACCTTTAACCGCTGAGCTTTCTCCTCAGCCCCAGTCCCAACTCCTTCTCCAGCTCCAGTTGTTTCTTTCCTTTCTTTTTCTTTATTTTGGGAGAGAGATAGAAGCAGAAAGAGAGCAAGAGTGGTTGTGCATGGCCTTCAGCCACTGCAAACGAACTCCAGACACGTGTCCCCTGTGTACACATGTGACATTGTGCGCTTGTGTCACTGTGCATCTAGCTTACATGGGACCTGGAGATTCGAACATGAGTTCTTAGCCTTCACAAGCAAGTGCTTTAACTGCTAAGCTATCTCCTGTAGCCCCCTCTTTCTTTCTTTTTTTTTTATTGTGAGAGGGGAGAGAGAGAGAGAGAAGAGAGAGAGAGAGAGAATTGGTGTGCCCAAGCCTCCAAACACTGCAATCAAACTCCAAATGTGTGAGCCCCCTGTGCGCATATGCAACCTTTTGTGCTTGCATTGCTATGCATCTGGCTTACATGGGACCTGGAGGATCGAATTTAAGTCCTTAGGCATCACAGGTAAGTGCCTTAACAGCTAAGCCATTTCTCCAGCCCTGTTTCTTTGTTTTTGTTTTTTTAACATAGGTTCTGGGGACCAGGTTCTCATGTTTGCAGGGGAGACATTTTACTGACTGAACTATCACCTACATACTGGGTCCACTTTAAAGAAGAAGAAAGAAAGGAGAGAGAGGGAAAGAGAGGGGAAGGAAGGAAGGAAGGAAGGAAGGAAGGAAGGAAGGAAGGAAGGAAGGAAGGAAGGAAGGAAGGGAGGAAGGAAGTCACATTTTGTGTCTATTATGTATACAGAATTCTCTCCCTCTGGTCTCCTGATGGCTGAGAGTCAAGGCACAACAGAGGAGCTCAGGGGAATAGAGGGTGCTCAGGCTCCAGGGAAGGAACTGTGTGAATACTATTTCTTTTTTTCACCTTGGCACTTTGATGACCTGTATTTTCCATGAATAAGTGCCAGTTGCCTCAATGCCAAAGGTGACAGAGTCAGCTTCCTTCAGGTCCTGCCAACCTGTTACGGCACAGAGGGTGCAGGGTAAGGGGAGAAGGAGCTTCATCTGAGGACCATACATTCACCCCAACCTGTTTCTGCTTCTCTCTTCTTCTCAAGTCTCCATTCACCTTGCGAGGAAAGGGGAAGCCAAGAGAAGTCTGTCCTCCGTGCTTACATAGAGCAGGAGTGTCCCTCTCTGTCACATTTGATGGCAATTCAAGTCAATGTTCCTCGGTAGCATTCTTAATTTGGTGCAGAGTAACAGGAAACTTGGGGTGGAATCCTGAGATTGGTGGATACTAACCTTTCCCAGGGCACCCACAAATCCACATACTAAAGCCATTTCATTTCATGATCATTCTATCATTTATTTCTCTTTTAAAAAATATTTATTCAGTTATTTAAGAGAGACGGAGAAGAGGGGGAGAGAGAGAGAGAGAGAGAGAGAGAAAGAAAATGGTCATGGTCATTCCAGGGCCTCTAGCCCCTGCAAATGAACTCCAGACACATGCGCCAGCTTGTGCATGCAACTTTATGAGGGTACTGGGGAATCGAACCTGGGTCCTTAGGTTTTCCAAGCAAATACCTCAACTGCTGAGCCATCTCTCCAGCCTCTACCATCTATTTCTAACAATGTAGGGTATGTGTGTGTATCATTACAAGCAGTTCTGATTTTTAAGAAATAACTTGACCCTGTTTTAATTAATTTTTTTGTTTAATTTTATTTATTTTATTTGAGAGTGACAAAGAGAGAAAGAGGCAGAGAGAGAGAGAGAGAGAGAGAGAGAGAGAGAGAGAGAGAATGGGTGTGCCAGGGCCTCCAGCCACTGCAAACGAACTCCAGATGCGTGCACGCTCCCTTATGCATCTGGCTAACATGGGTCCTGGGGAATCGAGCCTCGAACCAGGGTCCTTAGGCTTCACAGGCAAGCGCTTAACCGCTAAGCCATCTCTCCAGCCCTTGAGCCTGTTTTATATAATCTTATTTTACTATTTTTGTATCTACAGAATCTCCAAGCTAATATTTTTTCCTGTCAGAAAGCACTATTAGTGCCAACTTAAATATATTTTGTGGGTTAAATTATTGGGAAATAGTCCTTCTTTAATTTTTACATAGACTATTTGATTGTCCCTATCCACTCATTTTATAATTGTGGTTTATCTATTTTCACATTGGAAACAGAAGTGTTGTCATTTTTTTTCTTGTTTGTTTGTTTTTAGAGACAAGATCTCATAAGCCCAGGCTAGCCTTGAACTTACTACATAGCTGAAAATGCCACCCTCCCCCTCTACCTCCACGTGCAGGGACTGGAGCTGCATGCCATCAGCCTGGCTTTGTTTTTGTTTTTGTTTTTTTTTTTCTGCAAAGGAAGGGAATTTGGCTACTTGCTCACTTTTTAAAATTTATTTATTTATTTATTTATTCATTTATTCATTTATTTATCTATGTGTGAGAGAGAGAGAGAGATTAAGAGAGAGAGAAGCAGATAGAGAGAGAATGGGTCCGCCAAGACCTCCAGCCACTGCAAACAAACTCCATATGCGTGCACCACCTTATGCATCTGGCTTCCGTGGGTACTTGGCATCAAAACTGGGTCCTTAGGCTTCACGGGCAAGTGCCTTCACCATTAAGCCATCCGTCCAGCCCCTATTTGCCTTTTTTAAAAATTTATTTTATTTATTTATTTGAGAGAGAGAGAGAGAGAGAATGGCGTATGTGCCACCTCATGAATCTGGCTTAGAAGGGTACTGGGGAGTGGAACCTGGGTCCTTAGGCTTCCCCTACAACCACCTTAACCACTCAGCCATCTCTCTAGCCCCTGTTTGCTTGTTTTTGAAACAGCATCTCCTATGTTGCCCAGGCTTGTGTCAGCCTCCTGGGCTCCAGTGATCTTCTGCCTGATACACTCTATTTGATGATCTGTCTCTATGAACTTGCCTAATCCACTTACTTCAGAATGTGATGTCTTTATAAAGACACGAATGCCAACACATGCAACCCGGAGGCTATGCCTTCTCTGCACTGCTTGGCCTTAAACAGTGCCCTTCTCATGCTTCAAACCTGATTACCATGGTGATCTCAATTACAGCAGGACCTGAGTCAGAACAGAGTCGTTGAATGTGGCATCCTGAACCACTCAGGTTATGAGATGCTTGGATCAAACATCCCCAGAGGAAATCCATGGAAACCAGCCCAATGAAGTGGTTATTTTATTCCCAAGATTACTCATGCCCTTTGAAGGGTGTCTGAAATCGACAATGGACTGCAGGTCCGACTGGAGAAGGGGTAGGATCCGGCAAAGGAAGGAACAACAGCCTCAAACAAACATGGCAAGTCTCTTCCTAACCACAGACCTCTGACAGCTCATTGGCCATGGGGATGTCAAGCCAAGGACCTGGCTTTCCAAACTGGCAGGGGTCCTGGGCTGGGTACGGAAGTGATCTTTAGCATCAAGGGAACTTTGTGGCTGACGCTGTTCAGACAGTTCTTAGGATCTTCCAGGATCTAGTGATGGGCATAGCTCAGTTGGTGGAGGGTTTACCTAGCATGCCTGAAGGCCTGGGTTCAATTCCCAAACTGGGTGTGGCCATGCCCTTCTCTAAGTTATCCTAGCACTCAAGAGGTAGAGGCAGGAAAATCAGAAGTTCAAGGTCATTGTTAGCTACATAGTGAATTCAAGGCCAGCCTGGGATATAAGCCTTTGTCTCAAAACAAAACAAAAAAAAAAAACCCTGGCTCTTCATGGATGACAGTGCTCAGACATCCCTTCAAAATGAAGAGCCTTAAACCGGGCATGGTGGCGCACGCCTTTAATCCCAGCACTCGGGAGGCCGTGGTAGGAGGATCGCCATGAGTTCGAGACCACCCTGAGATTACCTAGTGCATTCCAGGTCAGCCTGGGCTAGAGTGAGACCCTACCTGGAAAAACCAAAAAAAAAAAAAAAAAAGAAAGAAAAAGAAAAAGAAAAAAAGAAAAATGAAGAGCCTTAAAAATCCAGCGGTTTAAACCCGGCTTGGTAGCTCATGCCTTTAATCCCAGCACTTGGGAGGCAGAAGTAGGAGGATGGCTGTGAGTTCGAGGCCGCCTTGAGACTACAGAGTGAATTCCAGGTCAGACTGAGCTAGAGTGAGACCCTGCCTTGAAAAAAAAAAAAAAAAAACAATAACAAAAAAAAATCTGGGGGTTTATAAGAAGAAACATGACTACATTTCTTTCCCTTTTTTTTTTTTTTCAAGGTAGGGTCTCACTTTAGCCCAGGCTGACCTGGAATTCACTATGTAGTCTCAGGTCTCAGGGTGGCCTTAAACTCACAGTGATCCTCCTACCTCTGCCTCCCACCTGGCTGGCTTTCTTTCTCTCTCTCTTTCCTTCCTTCCTTCCTTCCTTCCTTCCTTCCTTCCTTCCTCCTCCCTCCCTCCCTCTCTCTCTCTTTTGTTTTTTTTCGAGGTAGGTCTCACTCTAGCTTAGGCTGACCTGGAATTCACTATGTAGTCTCAGGGTGGCCTCGAACTCATGGTGATCCTCCTACCTCTGCCTCCCGAGTGCTGGGATTAAAGGCATGCGCCACCATGCCTGGCTCTTTCTTTCTTTTTGAGGTAAGGTCTTGCTCCAGCCCAGGCTGATCTGGAACTCACTCTGTAGTACCAGGCTGGCCTCAAACTCAAGGCAGTCCTGCTACCTCTGCCTCCTGCCTGGCAGGCTCCCTTCCTTCCTTCCTGCTCTTCTTCCTTCTTTCCTGCTCTTCCTTCCTTCCTTCCTTCCTTTCCTCTTTCTTTCTCTCTCTCTCTCTTCCTTCCTTCCTTCCTTCCTTCTTTCCTTTTTGAGGTAAGGTCTTGTCTAGCCTAGGCTGACCAGGAACTCACTCTGTAGTACCAGGCTGGCCTTGAACTCAAGGCAGTCCTCCTACCTCTGCCTCCCAAGAGCTGGGATTAAAGGCATGCACCACCACGCCTGGTTTATGACTACATTTCTTTATGTTCCACCCCAAAAACCAGACAACTGACTTTCCTGACTGCCTGTCTTCTCTGATAGTCTTCCATGGACTGATAATTACAGGCAATTATTAAAAGTATAAGCACTAGTGTTGAAAATTAGCTTAAATACCACTTCCAAATCATCTTTTTGTTTGTTTGTTTGTTTGTTTTTGGTTTTTTTTTTTTTGGTTTTTCGAAGTAGGGTCTCACTCTAGCCCAGGGTGATCTGAAATTCACTATGTAGTCTCAGGGTGGCCTCGAACTCATGGTAATCCTCCTACCTCTGCCTCCCGAGTGCTGGGATTAAAGGTGTGTGCCACCACACCCGGCCTCCAAATCATCTTTTTACTGAGACTAATAAATGCTTCATCTTGTCGCTACAGGTGTAAGAGTTTCAATTTCTACTTTTTGTTTTTGCCATGTACACAAAACTTGATTTTAAAATCCTCTAAGAATCATAACAGAAACATGCTTTCAATTTCATGTTCTTACCACTGAGCTTCAAAGCCCCAACACGCAAATAAAGAATCCCCCACCCAGAATTCTGAGCTAACGAAGCATTTCTATTGGATGTGTTACCTGTCACCAACAGTCAGCATGCTGATGACCTTTTGACATGGGTGTGTCATAACCCTCTAGGACGCCCTTGGCTGGCTCTCCGGATTTACTTTTCACAGAGAGCACAGGGCACGGCACCCCGCCCCTTCCCACTTACCCCTCTCCTGCCCCCAAAGAGGAACTGAAAGAGGAACATAGAACCCTGGTGGGGTGGGGACGCCCACGATCCACCTGCAGACACCTGTGCGCATGCGGGCGCTGTCCTCACATCATGTGCCAAGGCCACATATCTGCTCCCTACCTTAATGATGTCCCTCACAAGCGTGAGCGTGCCATTTCACTGAGTCATAGTAATAGCTGGCACTCTTTGAGCTCCTGCCTATGAGCCAAGCACTGGCACGGTTTAAGTGCCTCAAGACAAGTTCAGTAATTTGTCTAATGTCACATGCTGTTAAGTCAGCCTCGGATGTGGATACCAACAGCATTTTTCAAGCACCCGGGTCCTTTATTATTATTAGGATTGGTTATGTATACAGTGTGTACACAGCCGTGATGGTACCATCGTTATGGCCATCAGCTATGGGGGACCTTTACATCTTTTTTTGTTCATTTTTATTTATTTATTTGAGAGTGACAGAGAGGCAGAGAGAGAGAGAATGGGCGCGCCAGGGCCTCCAGCCACTGCAAACGAACTCCAGACATGTGCACCCCTTGTGCATCTGGCTAACGTGGGTCTTGGGGAATCGAGCCTCGAACCGGGGTCCTTAGGCTTCACAGGCAAGCGCTTAACCTCTAAGCCATCTCTCCAGCCTCTTTACATCTTTTAGATACTGTTCTTGGCACAATGATTTGGACTCTGTGGTGGTTTAACTTTGGTGTCCCCCTTAAACTCATGTGTTTTGAATGCTCGGTCTCCAGCTAGGTAGGCAGTTTGGGAATTGGAGCCTTGCGAGAGGAAGTGTGTTATTGGGGGGGGGTGGGCTTATGGGTGTTATAGCCAGCTCCCCCTCGCCAGAACCCAGCTCACCTCGGGCTGCAGTGTTCCACCTGCCGTGGCAGAGGTGAGGTCCAGCGGCTGTTCGTGCCATCCTTTCCCCTGCCACCGTGGAGCTTCCCCTCAGATCTGTCAGGCAAAACCAACCCTTTCCTCAAGCAAGCTGCTTTTGGTCGGGTGCCTTGGGCCGGCGTCGTGAAGGTAACTCCAATAGACAGGCAAAACCTCGAGTGCTGGATGCATGCGTGGTTAGAAGCTTCACAAGGGCACAGTGGTGAGTGGTTCACACAAGGCTCCCACAAAGGGGCCCTGCTCCCAGAGCCCCCCCTCGGTACCATTCCTCTCTGCCACTCTGAGCTGAGGTGCATAGAACCCAGCCTTGCCACGGTAACCCACAGAGAACCGGCACTCAGGAAATGCTCCTCTTATTTCCCTCCCACGCCGTCTCCTTCTCCTCACTAAGGAGCAAACAGAGACATATAGATACTTTCTTATTGAAGGTAATGGCCAACTTTGAGAGGAGAAGCCTGGTTTAATTCCACCATATCCTTCCTTTCTCAAGTGTACACACAGGTGAAAAGGGAAATACCTGAAACGCCATAGCTTACAGAAGGCTGTTCGCGTCTGTGGCTTCCTCCTTCATCCTGCTCCATTCTATTAGAGCTGACAGGGAGGTACGTGTCCCTAGCTAGTCATGATGCATCATCTGCCTCGTGCCAAACACAGGCTCCGATTACTCACATGGGCTCCATACGTCAGGTACACTGTACACTTCACTGTGTAATGCCAACATCTGCTGGAAGCATGAACATTCACATTTTTAAAAATTATTTATTTATTTATTCATTTATTTGTAAGCAGAGAGAGAGATAGAGAGAAGAAAGGTAGAGAGAATGGTTGCTTCAGGGCCTCCAGCCACTACAAATCAACTCCAGATGCACGCACCACTTTGTGCATCTGGCTTTACATGGATACTGGGGAATCGAACCCCAGTTGTTAGCTTTGGAGGCAAGTGCCTTAACTGCTGAGCCACCTTCCCAGCCCAACATTCACGTGTTAGTTCTGAAGGGAGTTGGCAACCACCTGCTCTGTCTTTAAGGAGGGAATAGTGCACTTTCAGCTCTCTCTCTCCTTGAGAAATCTCTCACTGTACGTAGTGTGAAAGGCCATTAACTATGCTTGTTTATTCAACTGTAATGAGGTTTTCTTTATAACCATGAGACCATCCTCTGGCCTTAGTGTGGATTGAAAATCAAACCTTAGCTACGTCCACAGAAAAAGCGTAGCAGCTCAAAGTCCTCCCAGAAGGAAAAGATCACATGTCTCAACTCTTCACCAATCGTCTTTCCTTCTTCTTCCATTCCCGCCTTCCTGGGCCAGTCAGGAAAGTTTTATGGAGCTTTATTGGTCTTCCCGGTACCCATTATTCTCAGAAAATATGAACAAAACATGAACATACCTTTTACCATAGTTTAAAAGCCTGGCTTTGGTGTAAAACCCTGTGTCTAATACACTTCAGTACATTGTGTGTCTGTGTATACAAACTCACACATACACACACATATATGTACATATATATGTATATATATCCATCTTTATTGTAGTTTTCAGCCTCTTGGTCAGGTGCATTGTGCCAGCGTCGTCAAGGTAACTCCAATAGACAGGCAAAATCTTGAGTGCTGGATGCATGCATGGTTAGTAGCTTCACAAGGTCACAGTGGTGAGTGGTTAACATAAGGCTCCTCCCATGAAGGGGCCCTGCTCCCGGAGCAGACCCTCAGCCACTTTCTTCTTCTTACTGTTAGGCCTTATATTGGCTGCTATGATTTGGATCTAAAGTGTCTCACAGGGCTGGAGAGATGGCTTAGCAGTTAAGGTGTTTGCCTGTGAAGCCTAAGGACCCAGGTTTGATTCCCCAGGACCCACGTAAGCCAGATGCACAAGGTGGCACATGCATCTGGAGCCCATTTGCAGTGGCTGGAGGCCCTGGCATACCCATTCTCTCTCTATCTCTCTCTTTTTCTCTGTCTCTCTGAAATAAGTAAGTAAATAGACAACTATTTAAAGTGTCTCACAAAGCCTCATGTGTTAAGTGCTTGTTCCCCAGCCCATCGTGCTTTGGGGAGGGGGTAGAATGTGCAGGAAGCAGAGCCTGGTGAACGGAAGTGAGATCCTGGGAAGATGCCTTTCAAGGGGATGGAGGGCCCTGTTCTTTCCCCGACTCCTCTGCTGTCTGGGTGTCACAGGGTGAGACACTTCTCCTTACTCCATGCTCACTGTCTTGACGTTTTCCCCGCCACTGGCCCAGATGAAGCACAGTCAAGGGACCATGGACTGAAACCTCCGTGAACTATGAGCCAAGATAAATCTTCCTCTTAGAAGTTGATTGTCTTGGGCTGGAGAGATGGCTTAGTGGTTAAGCACTTGCCTGTGAAGCTTAAGGACCCTGGTTCGAGGCTTGACTCCCCAGGACCCACGTTAGCCAGATGCACAAGGGGGTGAATGCGTCTGGAGTTTGTTTGCAGTGGCTGGAGGCCCTGATGCGCCCATTCTCTCTCTATCTGCCTCTTTCTCTCTCTGTCTGTCGCTCTCAAATAAATAAATAAAAATAACAAAAAAAAAATAAAAAAAAAAGAAGTTGATTGTCTTCTGTGTTTTGAGCTGACTAATATGCTGGTCTAGTGCATGGTAGCTATGAAACACTACTGGATAGTAAATTATGTACCCAGAACCTATGTGCTTCTGCACTGGTATCATAGGTAAGGAATACACCTTAACTGACAAAAGTAGTTACAAATAAGTTACATCCTTTTTGTTTTGCTTTTTTTTAAGACAAAAGTCTTTGTGTGTGTGTATGCATATTTATCTGGCTTACATGGGTACTGGGGAATCAAACCTGGGAATTTTCATCTATGTATATAATGTATTTTGACTTATTCTTGTCCCCCCTCCCATTACCCTCTCATCCCCCTCCCTCTCTCATTAACACCTTCCTTCTTTTCCACTAATCCCCATCTTACTTGAATGCCCTTTGGTAAACTCTCTGAGTTAAGTCAGGGTTGCTTGCATGATCACGGGTGGAAGGGTGTTTACTGTGGAACGGGCAACATAGCAGTGGCTGCACCTCTGATGAACCTGACTCCCTCTTTCCCAGAAACCGTTAGCTCTCATCGTCTCCTCCGGGAGGTGTGGGGTCTCACATATCCTTCCCTCCTCAAAGGGGATGCATTGACAGGCTCAGTCTTGTGTAGGAAACAACAGCTGCATGAGTTCATGAGTGTAACAGCCACGTCCTGTGCAGAGGACAGCGTTTTACAACCCTGTTACTCATCCTCATGCTCCTACCTTCTTTCCAATGTGGTGGTTTGATTCAGGTGTCCCCCATAAACTTAGGTGTTCTAAATGCTAGTTTCCCAGCTGATGGAGATTTGGGAATTAATGCTTCCTGGAGGCGATGTTTTTTTGGGAGCAGGCTTATGGGTGTTATAGCCAGTTTCCCCATGCCAATGTTTGGCATACTCTACTGTTGCTATTGTCCACCTTATGTTGGCCAGGAGGTGATGTCCACCCTCTGCTCATGCCATTGTTTCCCCCTGCCATCATGGAGCTTCCCCTTGAGCCAGTAAGCCAAAATAAACCTTTTTTCCCACAAGCTGCTCTTTGTTGGGTAATTTCTACCAGCAATGTGAACCTGACTGCAACAGTAAAATAGTACCAGAAGTAGGGTTGCTGCTAGACACCTGATTCTGTGACTTTGGCCTTTTGGATCTGATTTTCAAGAGGAATGTGGAAGGATTTGAAACCTTGGCCTAAGAGACGCCTTGCAATGCTATAAGTGTAGCTTGATGTATTATTCTGGTCAGAATTGAAAGACCTGAATGCAGTAAGAACTATGGACTGTGAGGTTTGGTTTATGAGGCTGAGAAAGAGCTTTGCTAGGACTGGGCTAGCAGTTTGTGTGAAAAGCTTGCCGTTATGCCCATCTCCTCAGAAGTTGTACAGGGTTGCTTTGCATAGAAACGAATGGTGTGAGCAGAGGGATATGGTACAGAAAATAAAAATCTTTGGGTGAACTTCTTCCCATTCAGCTGTAATTGAGAGGTTACAACCTTTGAGATTGGGCCAGCTGACCTGCACTGGGGCAACAGGAAAGGTATAGACTCTTTTGAAGGGCCTAAATGCTGAAGAAGTGTCCTGTTCTTCAAAGTCTGCTTTATTCCCCCCGCCCCTGGATTAACAAATTGGCACCCTACCTGTATTGTGGAGTAGAAGAAATGCAAGAAAGAGAGGGTCATTGATTTGCAACACAGTTTTGTGTTTTGGAAATGGCCATGGGCAGTGTGAAGCAGGTTTGCTGGATTCCTGCGTGGAGACCCCCCTGGGGCCATGAGGATGAACTGTGGGTTGCAGTACAAACCCAGTGGAGATGCTGGGACCACGAGATGGCTGCCAAGCTGGCTGCTGGCCCTGGATGAAGTTGTCCAGGACTGTGAGTAGCCTAGCTATAGGGGCAGAACTGGAACTCCAGAGACTTGTTGCTGGTTAGAATTACTGGACTTGGAGACTTGTCACTGGCTACAGTTGTTGGACTTGGAGCTACAGAGTTTGATGTTTGCTCTGGTTGTTTTAAATCTTGTGTTGGCTGAATATTTCTTTGCTATGCCCAATACCATCTTTTGCAGTGTGTTTATTCTGTGCCACTATGGGTTTTGGAGGGGGGAATTTTTTGGTATTATGGCTCAGTTAAAAGATCTTGGACTATAGGGATGTTTGAACAACATTGGAATTGATAAAATCTATGGGGACTTTTAAAGTTGGATGAATGCATTCCATTTTATATCATGTATGGTTATCAGTTTATGGGGGCCAGGGGCTGAATGTGGTGGTTTGATTCATATGTCCCCCAAAAACTTAGGTGTTAGGTTCCCCAGCTGATGGCAATTGGAAATTAAAGCCTCCTGGAGGTGGTGTGTTGTTGGGGGCGGGCTTATGTGTGTTATAGCCAGTTACCCCATGCCAGTGTTTGGCACACTCCCCTGTTTCTATTGTCCACCCTATTTTGGCCAGGGGGTGATGTCCACCCTCTGCTCATGCCATCATTGTCCCTGCCATCGTGGAGCCTCTCCTCAAGCCTGTAGGCCAAAATAAACCTCTTTTTCCCACAAGCTGCTCTTGGTTGGGTGATTTCTACCAGCAATGTGAACCTGATTGCAACCTACATACCTCCTCTTCTGCAAGGCTCCTTGTCATTGGGGAAGGGGGGTTAGATGTCCTGTTTGATGCTGAGCATATATTAGTCACTTATTCTAGGTGACTTTGTCAGCTACCCATCTCTGCCCACAGTCATAGGAAACTTCTGTGATCCAGCCTTCGAAAGATCTATATTTATTTTCATAGATCAGTGCTTCTGGAAGTACTGATTTTATGAAAATAAACCAGACTTAACATTTTAATTATTTATGGTATCTGATTACCCAGACTTGTTTTCTTTGATCATCTGACCTCTAAACTATTAAGTGAGCTCACTATTAACAATTTTTTTTTGAGGTAGAGTTTCACGCTAGCCCAGGCTGACCTGGAACTCACTATGTAGTCTCAGACTGGCCTCAAACTCACAATGATCCTCCTACCTCAGCCTCCCGAGTGCTGGGATTAAAGACATGCACCACCATGCCAGGCTCTCAGGTTTTTAAAAAAAGCCAGAAGAGCATGTGAACATGAATTCAGTACTATTCAAGTTCACAGAGTATTCTAAGACCAGCTATGACTGGCTTAATTACAGAGAATTTATCAGATTTGTAGATATCCTTTCTTTTTTATTAATAATTTATTTTTATTTTAGACAGAGAGAGAGAGAGAGAGAGAGAGGGAGAATTGGCAGGCCAGGGCCTCAGCCACTGCAATAAAACTCCAGATGCTTGCGCTACCTAATAGGCATGTGTGACCTTGTGCTTGTCTCATGTGGGATGTGGAGAGTTGAACACGGGCCCTTAGGCTTCTCAGGCAAGCGCCTTAACTTCTAAGTCATCTCTCCAGCCTCCTTTCTTTTTTAAAACTATTTTATTTATTTGTAAGCATAGAGAGAGTGTGTGTGAGTATGAGCACACCAGGGTCTCTAGCCACTGCAAACAAACTTCAGATGCATACACAACTTTGTACATCTGGCTTTACATCTGCACTGGGGAATTAAACCTGCGGCGTTGGGCTTTGCAGGCAAGTGCCTAAACCACAGAGCCATGTCTCTACCTCAAGATCTCCTTTCTTTTTCTTTTTCTTTCTTTTTCTTTTTCTTTTGGTTTTTCGGGGTAGGGCTTCATTGTAGTCTGACCTGGAATTCACTATGTAGTCTCAGTGTGGCCTTGAACTCATGACAATCCTCCTACCTCTACCTCTACCTCTGCCTCTCAAGTGCTGGGATTAAAGGTGTGTGCCACCACACCCAGCCCTCCTTTCTTATTCTTTAACCAAGTGTGCTGTGTGCCAATCCCCAAACAGCCAAAATCTTACCCACTCTGAAAAACATCTGCCCCATGCAAATTGCATTTGTCACAGGGAAGAAATCTAACTTATACAACTTACATAAAATTTTGCAAACGTGCAGGGCTCAAATGCAAAGTATTACATACTCAAATACTTCCAGCGGAAACCGTCTGAAACACAGGACTTGTAGTATGTTCCTCTGATGCAGTGGGTCAAACCAAAGTCTGTAGAGGTGGCAAATCTTGCTCTTAGTTATTCTTTATTTAAATGATAATAATGGGCTGGAGATATGGCTTACTGGTGAAGGTGCTTGCTTGCAAAGCCTAAGGACATAGGTTCAATTTCCCCAGTACCTACGTAAATTAGCCAGATGCACAAAGTGCTGTATGTGTCTGGAGCTAATTAACAGTGGCCACAGGCCCTGGTGTGCCCATTCTTTCTCTTTCTCTCTCTCTTAAGTAAATAAATAAAATGATAATTTTCTCATAGCCGCATACTATAAAAGGGAGAGAGAGGCTGTCTAACGTGCCTTGCTGGGGTCATTCTGAAGAGAGGACAGGCCTGGGGTCTTGGGCCATTTAGCTTCCCAATCTTGTCAGCCTGGCTGCCAACTGCCCTGTTTGTTGTTTTCCAGGGGTCCTAGGGGCTTTCCAGAGAACAGAGCCTGCTAGAAAAGTCAGGTTAGGTTACATTTTTCTGCTCTAGATTCGGGGATATGTTTCTTGGAGAAAGTGTGCCCTAGATCGTAGCCCTAAGCATGCTTTTGGGGGGACAGGGGTGTCCTCTTTAGGAGCCAGCATTTGTATTTCTAAGTCTTATTAAGATTTTGGTCATTTGGACAAAACAGGAAGTACTTTTCGTGTCAAAAATGGACTTTTTGTGTTATTTGCAATTTTTCTCCTACCTGCCCATCCTTTCTTCAGAAAACTTTAAGATGGGCTGACAAGATGGCTAGTAGTTAAAGGCACTTGTTTGCAAAGCCTGACAGCCTGGGTTTGATTTCCCAGTATCCACATAAAGCCAGATGTACAAAGTGGCACATGTGTCTGATGTTCATCTCTCTCTGCTTATAAATAAAGTTTTAAAAATTTAATGTACTAGCCGGGCGTGGTGGCGCACGCCTTTAATCCCAGCACTCAGGAGGCAGAGGTAGAAGGATCGCCGTGAGTTCGAGGCCACCCTGAGGCTCCATAGTGAATTCCAGGTCAGCCTGGGCTAAAGTGAGACTCTACCTCAAAAAAACAAAAAAACAACAAAAAAAAAATTTAATGTACTTAGTGGGCTGATGAGATTACTCAATGATTAAAGGGTCTTGCTTCCAAACCCTGACAACCTGGCTTCAATTCCATAGTACCCACATAAAGCCAGACACACAAAGTAGTGGAAGCATCTGGAGTTTTTTTGCAGTAGTAAGAGATCCTGGCATGCTCATGCACTCTCTCTCTCTCAAATAAATGCATAAAATATTTAAATCTTTGTGTTTAAAAATATACTTATCAGTGCACAATAATTACAGGGGTTCTTTACAAATGTCTAAATTCTCAAAAATGACTATGGGACATATTTTCCTTACACAAGATGACATAGTAAAGATTTTAATTTACTCTTCTCAAAACAGATTAAGAGTTATTGAAAGCATCCCTTTAAGAAGAGAATAATAAAGGAGGTTAAAGACAGAGCAGACTTAATGTTGGGTTGTTGTCTAACTACTGTCTAAACACTGACCACTGAGGGTTCATTCTCATAGTCACTCTCTGTCAAAAGCTTCCAGAAAAATCCATTAACTGTCATTGCTCCACCAGGAGGAACAGCTAGGGTTGATTGCACAAAGGTCACGGATGCCAGGGTAGCAGGGCAGGTCTCCCTCCCCACACCGAGCTGAGGCTTGCTTCCAGGTGAGGCTGCAAAATAGAAAAGGAGAGTCACGTGACAATAGACGTCCTTGACTCAGCCTGCTACGTTATTTGCCCATTACTTTGTTTCAGATAATCTAGCACCTCTGGAAGCCCTGAAACAAGAGGCGATTTGTGTTTCTATGGCCTCTAGATGTCCTCCAGTCACGTTTGGACATAGGAAGCGGAGGGCTGTGGTGAGAACAGAACACAAACTTCCAGAAAACAAGAGCAGGCTAGGGGAACAGCCAGCCTCGGCCCTCTGCTCTCGTTCTGACCTCCGCTCTTTCTTCTAGAAGGAGCACGCACTGAGGGAGGGCTGCCGGGTGGGTGAAATGCCAGGCTGATTAAAACGTATATTAGTGCTCTGAATTTCACTGCCAAGTGTTATGAACTGCATTTTGCCTCCATCCTTCAAATTTATCTGTTGAAGTAATGCTCAGTGTGACTGTGTTCAAAGGCTGAACCTTTAGGGAAATAATTGAGGCTCCATTAGGTCATAAGGGTGAGGCCATATCTAAGTGAGCTGGTGCCCTTGTAGGGAGAGAAAGCCTCTGTCTGACTATCCACCTGTCCGTCTGCTATGTGTGCACTCTTGCCGTCTCCCTCACTCTCACCCTCTCCCTCCTGGTTCTTGTCCACCTCTTTTTCTTACAACAAGCAAAATCAAGCATTTTAAAACTGTTTAGAGCCGGGCGTGGTGGTGCAGGAGGCAGAGGTAGGAGGATTGCCGTGAGTTCGAGGCCACCCTGAGACTCCATAGTGAATCCCAGGTCAGCATGGGCTAGAGTGAGACTGTACCTCGAAAAACCAAAATCAAACAAACAAAAAAAACACTGTTTAGGAAGCACACATGGGCATAGTAAATTGTTCATACAGTGTGCATGGTTATATGAATCGGATTGTGTCCCCTTGAATTCATATGCAGAAGCCCTAATAGAAAATATGATGATATTGGAGACAGAGCCTTTGGAAGACGATTAAGTTTAGATGAGGCCATGGGGGTGGATCCTTCATGATGGCATTAATTAGTGTCCGTATTAAGGAAGGTCATTAAAACCACCAGAAGCAGGCTCATCTCTCTCTACCCAATACGTGAGGTCAGTGAGACAGGGCCAAGGGCAAACCAAGAGGGAGCGTGACCCTGCAGCCTCACAGACCTTGCACTTGGGCCTCCAGAACTATAAGGAAAGTAAGTTTATGTTATTTATGGCACCTAATTGATGCTACTTTGTTAAGGCAACCCTGGCTAATTCAGACACATGGAATTTAAAGAAACTTAGCTCTTCTTGTTCTAGGCTCTTTTTTTTTTTTTTTTTTTGAGGTAGGGTCTCACTCTAGCCCAGGCTGACCTGGAATTCACTATGGAGTCTCAGGCTGGCCTCGAACTCACAGCGATCCTCCTACCTCTGCCTCCCGGGTGCTGGGATTAAAGGCGTGCGCCACCACGCCCGGCTTGTTCTAGGCTCTTACACCATCATCCTTGCCCTCCCAGACACAGCTATGGGAAAACACTACTAAGAATGTACTAGAACACAATGGACTGGTGGATATGATATTGATAAGCCCCTGTGGTAATTTTAATGAGAAGTGTCCCCCATAGCCTCACGTGTTTTGAATACTTGGTCCCTAGCTGGTGACAGACAGCTTGGGAGGCGGAGCCTTGCTGGAGGAGGTGTGTCACTGGGGCCGACCTCAAGGTCGTTTTAGCCCCCAGCTTTCCAGTGCTGGCTCAACTCAGTCTTGCTGCTTTTTGCCAGCTGCTGTGGCAGGAGGTGATGTCCAGCCTCTGCTCTACCATCCTTTCTATGCCCTTCTGAAACTTCCCCTCGACACTACAAACCAAGATGAATCCTTGACTGCCATCACCTGCTTTTGGTAGGGTGTGTTGTCCCAGCAACATGAAGGTAACCACAGGACCCCCTTTTGTGAATGAGAACATTGTAACTATGCCATACTAAACCTTGCCTTATTCCTTAACTTTTTATATGAACTCATTTCATAGTATGTATGTGGAATAGCCACATCGTTTAAGTACTGTGATTTCTACACTTATGAGGGTATAGGAAAATTTCTATGAGCTTATTCTGTTGAAAGAATATTTATTCTTCAATGTGAGCATCCCTATAGTAAAATACATAGTCTTATCTTTGATTATATGTGTGTGCAAGATGTATTCTTAAGAATTTAAATATTTTGTAGATACTGTCAAATTCAGCCATTAGTTTGATTTTTGGAAATGTCAGGAAGCATTTAATAGTCTACATGGCTATACCGCTCTATGATGTCATTATCAAAAGTCTTTCTTAAATGACATCCATGGCTCATGTTACATAACCTCTTCCTGAGTTGATCACCTGACCCAGGAATAATCCTGGAGTTCTGGGTCCCCTACAATGTTGTTCCCATTGAACTCTGCAGAGTCTTACTTTCTACCAAGGAATAGAAGTCAAAGAAAACAGAAAGCACCGTGTACTACCATCCCACAGGAAAAATGTATTTGGATATTTTTAAAATAAAACCTGAAGAGAAGAGATTCGTTATTTGAGAAAAATGTTCACTATCTTAATCAACCCTTTGACATCAATTTTTTGAGAGTTTCAACTTCTCATTTTTCTTATTCTCTTAGTACAGAAGAAATATGACAAGAAATCTTTGGACTTCGATGCTCTACCATAAGATATTAGAGTATAAGAACTTTCCCGTTTTCACTGTATATTTTTCCAACAGAAGGGGAATCATTAGATGACTGATAGATTAACTTGGATCCATTCTCACTAGTGACATCAGGCATTTTAAGCTGTTAGAGATTGGATTTTTGGATCCAGAGTATAGAGGCTTCAGAATATTCCATAGTTCACTAAAATGGTATCTAGTCAAGTCTACTGAAAGATCTGCAGGGGTTCCCTGACTTTTACTACTATAAATGAATAAAATGAATATTTCTGCACTTGCTAAAATTATTTTACTTAATGCTAAATGAATACTTCAAAAAGATATCATATGAAACATCTGTCACTGGTATATTTTCATCTTTCAGTTCCCAGCTTAAACATGACCTTACCGAAGAAATTCACTGACCGCCATAAGCTAAGTGAAACCTGTCTTTAGAAAGCACCATGTCTTCCTGCTTTTCTCTTTTCTTCCTTTCTTATTTTGTTTCTTCCCTCTTACCTCCCCTTCTTCCTTCCCTCCCTCCTTCCCTTCCTTCTTTCCTTCTTTCTTTCTTTCCTCCTTCCTTCTTTTCTTTCTTCCTTCCTTCCTTCCTTTCTTTCTTTCTTTCTTTCTTTCTTTCTTTCTTTCTTTCTTTCTTTCTTTCTTTCTTTCTTTCTTTCTTTCTTCTTCCTTTCCTTCTCTTGAGACAGACTCTCACTCTGTAGCCCAGTGACTTGGAACTCAGACTGGTCTTGAACACCCAGCAAAGCTCCTACCTCAGCCTGTCAAGTTCTGGGATTATAGTCACGAGCCTCCATGCCCAGCACGTTTTTCCTTCCTAGCATTCATGGCATGGTGCCGTTTAGATCTGCCAAGTCCTCCAGTGGCTCATGTGTGAAAGGTCTGGCCCTCCTTGTGGTGCTCCTGAAAGGTAGAAAATCCTACAAGATGTGGGACTGACTGGGAGGTCTGTGTCAGCCACGGCATGTCCTTGAAAGGGACATTGAGACCGCAGCCTATTCCTCTTTCTCTCTTCTCTTTCTGGCCATGGGGTGAGTAGTGTGGCTCTGGCATAGGCTTCTGCTATGACTTACTGATTTACCACGGACCCAGAAGCAATAGAAACAGTGAATTATGGACTGAGTCATCCAAAACTGAGCCAAAGTAAGGTTCTTCCTTATAAAAAAAAAAAGTGGGTGTCTATATCTGTGGTGTGTGCATGTGTGTGTGTTTGTGTGTGTGTGTGTAAGCCAGAGGTCAACATAAGGTGTTTTTCCTCAATCATTCCTCACCTTATATTTTGAGACATGATGTCTCCCTGGGCCTGGAGCTCTAGATAACCAGTACTTCCTAGGAATGTCTCCTATTCTTCTGCAGCTCTGGGATTACAGGCATATACCAGCATGCCTGGCATTTTGCGTGGGTGCTGGAAATCTGAACTGGGGTTCTCTTGCATGGTGTGGACAAGCACTTTACAGACTGAGCCATGTCCTTGGCCTAGCTTCTCATATTTTTAAATATTTTATTTATTTGCTTATTTTGAAACAGAGAGAGAATGAGAGAGAGAGAAAGAGAAATGGGCATGAGAGGGCCTCCAGCCACTACAAACGAACTCCAGACACGCATGCTGCCTTGTGCATCTGGCTTATGTGGGTACTCGGGAATTGAACCTGGGACCTTGGCTTTGCAGGCAACTGCCTTCACCATCTTAACCCTAGCTTCTTATTTTTTATAAGCTATTTATCTCCTCTATTTGTTATGGTAATGGAAAACTAACAAATACATTTCTGTAGGGGTCTTTTAGCCTGTCCAAGTAAAAATCTTTCTGTTGCAGAACACTGTGGGTTTCTGCTGACGCTGTGTTTGGGGACAAAGGACACCTGTGCTTACCCTGGAATGCTGGGAGCAGAGGTTGTGATGTCTGTTCTCCTGTTGTTAGGGAGCTCCGATATTCACCTGTAGTTACAACCTAGCCAGAATGTCTCCTTCTTCTGAGATGGGGAGCTGCTGTCTACTTTGTTTTGTTGGAACAATTATCTGCATAAACTGCATAAACCTTGGATACAGAGCTGGTCTAAGAAGTTCTGCAGGCTGCTGCCTCTGGGCTCCTGTGCAGAAGAATCGCCTGGCGTCCCCTAGTTCTGTTGACTCACCCCAGTCACAGTTCAGTTCCTAGGCACGGGCACCAGACACTCAGGACATGGAAACAGGTTCAGTTGGCACCAGCAGGTGACCATGCCAACAGTGAAGGAAGACAGAGATGGCTTAGTGGTTAAGGCACTTGCCTGAGAAGCCTAAGAACCCAGTGGCTGGAGACCTTGGGGCACCCATTCTCTCCCCCTCACCCCCACTCAATTCCTAGGCACTGGTCATTCAGGACCTAGACACAGATTCAGTTGTCACCAGCAGGTGACGATGCCAGCACATTTCAATTTAAATTATTCTCACTTGTGACTTATATATTATTTCTACCTTCTGTAAACTTCACAAGCATAAAGATGTTTGCTTATTTTTTTTTTCAGAATTTTTGAGGTAGGTTCCCATTCTAGCCCAGGCTGACCTGATACTCAGTCTGTAGTCCTAGGCTGGCCTTGAACTCACGGCAATCCTCCTACCTCTGCCTCCCAAGGGCTGGGATTATTCCCAGCATCTAGCATAGCACCAAGCATCTAATGCATTTCCACTGAGCAGATTCATGTGCCTGCTTTAAGCAGAGTCCACAAGTGAATGCACGGCCACAAGGGTGAGTCGGGTCCAGCACAGAACTGCGAGGTCCATTTAGTTCAATTCACTAAGTCAGAGTCTGGTGTAAGGGAAAAATCAGCTCTGGGCTGAAGGCCCAACTCCTAGAGCCCATTGCCATAATTAAATAAATCAGTGGTTTGTCTTGCAGCATCACCTGAATGCCCCTTCTGTGAGCCACACCAACAGTCCCCAGAGTTCCCTGTGGTCCTTAGAGTCATGCCAGCACCTGGAAACTTGGGGGAAATGCATATGATCAGGCCTCAACCAGAACTTCTGAATATGGCATTGTCAGAGACGAATTTCTCTCAGACTTGAGTGAGGGGGAAATGGGGAGTCATTCGCATTGATTACTGCTTCCCTTTCAAGTGTGAGCAAAATGCTGGGGTGACCTCCCCAAGTATTTTCATATAGTATCATGATTCCTTCAGAGTCTGGTCTCCACATACATAAGAAAGTGGAGTATACTGGGGCTGGACAGATGGCTTAGCGGTTAAGGCACTTATCTGCAAAACCAAAGGACCTAGATTCGATTCCCCAGGACCCAAGTAAGCCAGATGCCCAAGATGGTGCATGTGTTTGGAGCTTGTTTGCAGTGACTGGATGCCCTGGCACACCCATTCTCTCTCTCTCTCTCTCCTTCTCCCTCCCTCTGTCTGACTCTGTCTCTCTCAAATAAATAAATAAAAATGAAATATTTTTAAAAAAGAAAGTGGAGTATAGATTCATGCCCTTCATCCAGACCCCCATGGGCCTCTCTTTTATGTCCATAATTGCCATTGTGACTTTTGTTTTGTTTGTCTGTTTGTTTTTGTGGTAAGGTCTCACTCTACCCCAGGCTGACCTGGAATTCACTATGGAGTCTCAGGTTGGCCTTGAACTCAAGGCAATCCTCCTACCTCTGCCTCCCCAGTGCTGGGATTAAATGTGTGCACCACCACACCTGGCCTGCAGTTGTGATTTTTCAACTAAACTCTGCTTATAGAAGAAGCACCAGAGAGATTCTTGGGAGCAGGTGCAAAGCAGCGTCATCTCAAAGCAGACCTCTGCAAGGGAAAAGGTATATCTCTTTGTCCATCAACATTACACACACAGGTGGAGGTTTTGAAAGTTATACACCAAAAGGGCAAATATTATCTCTCTAAATCATGAAGTTTTGAGTAGTTTTACTTTCTCTTGTAATTTCCTATTACGTGTATTTTGATAATAAGCACGGTTTATAATCTGAAAAAAAAATCTTAGAAAGAAGTGGGCAAAAGCCCACTGAAAGTTAGAAAATATAGCAAAATGCAGGGTCGTATTATGATGTTCAACTCCCAAAATAGTGATAGGTATTTTCATGAGGTGAGGCTATGGAGAATTAGGTGTTGTCCTATTTCTTGAGACAAAGAAATGGATAAGGACTGTAGAGATGGTTTAGCAGTTAAGGTGCTTGCCTGTGAAGCCTAAGGACCCAGGTTCCACTTCCCAGGACCCATGTAAACCAGATGCACAAGGTGGCTCATGCATCTGGAGTTTGTTCGCAATGGCTGAGGCCCTGGCATCCCCATTCTCTTTCTCTCTGTTATTCTCTCTGTCAAATAAATTTTTTAAAAAATTAAAAATTTCTTGCCAGACGTGGTGGTGCATGCCTTTAATCCCAGCACTTGGGAGGCAGAGGAAGGAGGATCGCCTAGAGTTTGAGGCCACCCTGAGACTACATAGTTAATTCCAGGTCATCCTGGGCCAAAGTGAGACCCTACCTCGAGAAACTGAAAAAAAAAATTAAAAATTTCTTAAAAAAAGAAATGGCCAAAATCATTCTGAGGAGATACTTGGCAATGTGTAACATGAACACTAAAAATGTCCATTTTAAGTTTCTCAAAAAGTTTGCTTTTTTGCAATTTATCATAAGAAAACAAACATTTATAGTGAGAACATTTTCACCACATAGATGTCTATAATATTATAAGGTTGCAATTAATTATGACAGATGAGCTGAAGAAATGCAGATCACATAAGTAAATAACATACAATAACTATACATTATATGTTCATATTTATTTTAGAATCTAGGAATATGTTCACAATAGTGCTGTGGAATAAAAGCAAGTGACAAACGTTCACATGAAGAATGAATTCACTGGTTTGTTTTCTGTTTATCTGATAAAGAGTCTCATACTGTAGCATAAGCTAGCCTCAAACTTGCAGCAATGCTCCTACCTCAGTCTCTCATTGTTTCTGTTTGAAAGGAAAAAATGCTGTTTTTAAATCTTTATTTATTTATTTACTTAGAATTATTTTGATTTATTGGTGTGATTTAGCATTTAACATCAAGGGCTGGGAGATAGCACAGCAGTTAAAGGCAGCTGCATGCAAAACCTGCCAGCCTGGGTTCGATTCCTCTGGACCCATGTAACACTACATGCACAAAATGAGGCACGCATCTGGAGTTCATCTGCAGTGACAAGAGGCTCTGGCATGCCCACTCTATCTTCTCATCTCTTTCCCTCAAGCCAGTAAAAATAAATTAACATCAGGATCCTGCGAAAATAGATCAGTGGTTAAAAACACTTGTTACACAAGCCTAACTACATAAGGTCAGATTTCCAGAACCTATATAAAAAGCCAAAGGTACAGTGACACACATTTGTATAATACCCACATATATACATATGGAAGGGAGAGTTATGAGAATCCTGAATCTTGTGGGCCAGCTAGCTTGGCATTCACAGCAGCAAATAAGGTCTCAAGCAAGGCAGAAGGTGAGGGCTGACAACTGAGTTTGTCCTCTGACTCTCACATGCATGCGTTATGCCATGGCTTAAATGTAAAATGGACTCCATCAATTACATGTTTTCAAAACTTAATACCCAGTTGGTGGCATTGTGGAACCTTTAGGAGGTGGAGCCTTGCTGGAGGAAGTGTGTCACTAGGGCTGGGCATTAAGGTTTGGTAGTCCAGCTTCACTTGGTGTTCCTCTGCTTTTTACTTCTCCCCTGCTGATGTGAAGATATGAAGCCAGCTGTCACTCCTGCCATGCTTTTGCCACCATAATAGACTCCCCTTGTAACTATACATTAAAAATAAACCCTTTCCAGGCTGAGGAGATGGCTTAGTGGTTAAGGCACTTGCCAGCAAAGCCGAAGGACCTGGGTTCGATTTGCCAGTAGCCAGATGCACA